>CM041799.1:46250416-46305416 GCA_023376895.1 Aspiorhynchus laticeps
TTTAAATTTATTTATTAGAATTAAATAACAAATAATGAAGGTTTTTTAACAGTACATTGAAGCTTTGAACATAACTATAAATAAACTATATATCAATAGCTGAATTTTTCCCCCCAGAAAGATGCTGTTAACCCTAACATTTTACTTTAAGATTTAACATTTGTAGATGGTCTAAAACAAAAGAGCTTATGATTTGTTTAAAAAATAAAACATATTACACATTAATGAATAAATCAGTATTTATTCAATTATTTAATTTACATGTCATGTTTGTGATTTTTTTTTCATGTAAGCTATAGCTTCTGACCTTTAAATCAAAACATACTCATTATTTTATGACATCAACTGCTTTATTTAATCAGAAACAGTCTAAATGTTACTTGTGTAGCTATTTTACTGTTACAGTTTTTTTCAAGCTCTTACCCATACTTCAGATACTTTTTCTAAACTCTTAACACAGACTCACACCTACAAAACACAATTGGCCAAATGGATAATTTTCTTCTCAAAAATACATTTTGTTAAATATATACTAACTCTTCATTTCAAAACAGAACACATCTTTCTGTGCACACACTAACTTTACCAAAACACTGGAAATCTGACTCAAAATGAAATTATTCTGTCAATAACACTTGTTTTCACTTCACAAGGTACATGCAGTCAATCAAAGTACACCAGGTTTCAAAATACTGGCTATTGTTGACATTACAAAAACTGCATAGACTTTTATGTTTCAGTTTTACAGGTATTTGCATGCAAAACATGCAATCCACCGTTTTGACACTAAATTTCTTGGTTGGGAATTGTATGTCCACATGTACAGTAATGTTCACATTCAAAAGCATTCCAGTAAAAAGCAAATAAGTTTTTTTTTCCTTTATTGTTTACTACAGGAGGTACAGTAGAAACACGGTATGATAGAACAGAAAAAGTTTTACAGTATTGCTTACAATGAACAAAATATCCATGAAACACACAAGAGCATTCTGAACAAAAACCAACAGCAAAAAGCCCAGATAAAAAGGAGGGGGGACTAAAAAAAAGCACAAAATTACTGTATCTAATCTCTGCGATCTTCAGGGTTAGGCCACATGTTTTCATCAACATCATATCTGATGTTATCCAAGGCGATGCACCTGGGATAAAACCGCCTGGTATGTCGGATCCACCCTTGGCAATCATCAACTGTGATGTCCCTGCAGCCAGCATCCATGGCTTCAAGGAGGGACATCTGGTCATGTGGCTGATGGTCATAAATCTTCCACCTCCATGCAGAAAATAACTCCTCTATGGGGTTGAGGAAAGGTGAATAGGGTGGAAGGAAGAGACTTACCAGTCTTGGGTGGACTTCAAACCATGTTGTTATTGCTTGCGAATGATGGAAAGCCACATTGTCCCAGGTAATTACAAAGGTCCTCATGTTTTCACCCTCCTGAACCTGCTCTGGAACCAGGCGCTGGTGGAGATCATTGAGAAAGGCAAGGAGGCGCTCGGTATTATAGGGTCCAACCTGACATCTGTGAAGGAGTAATCCTGCATTTGCAATTGCTGCACACATGGTAATGTTTGCCCCTCTCTGTCCTGGCACATCAACTGTGGCCCTTTTTCCAATTACATTTCGTCCACGTCGACGACTTTTGGCCAGATTGAATCCTGCCTCATCTATGTATATGAATTCATGAGGGGCCTGGTTGGCCTCCAATTCCATAACTCTCTGAAACAAAGTTTACGTAAATCATGTCATTACTGTATACCATACTGTACTGTAACCTATTACTGTGTAGGTTACCTACTTGCAAAGTGCAAAGCTTATAGAACTGGACATTGAATTGAATATACACTATACTTGGACATATTGTCGTCGTAGCTCCTTGACTCTCTCACTGTTCCTCTCAAAGGGAACAGTGTAGAGCTGCTTCATCCGCACTCTGTGTTTGGACAATGTCCGCGTAATGGTTGTGAGGCTGATGCTATCGATATTGTCAAATATCTCATGGTCCACCACAATTCTAGTTTGAATTTCATGCAGTTTTATTGCATTATTTGCAACAACAATTTCTACAATGGCAAGCTCTTGATCATTATTGAGGAGCTTTCCTCTTCCCCCAGAGGGTGGAAGACGTTGCATTCTTTAGAGGGACAAAAAATTCAACATATGCATTACTGTATGACCATATTGACATGTCAAGTGAGAATAGAAACAATCCATGTAAAATGCAATACTTACCTGTTGGTTTGTTGAAAGATGCGTATAATGGAGGAAACCGTTGACCGCCTCAAATTGGGCTGCACTCTTTCACCAGCCGCTCTTAGTGAAAGACCGTGGTTGATTACATGGTCAATGATAGTGGCACGAATTTCATCACTGACTACTGTTCTTGCAGCCCTTGGAATGCCACCACCACGCATTCTTACACCTCTACCTTGCCCTCTCCTTGGGACTGCTCTTCTCCCTGGCCCTGCTCCTCTCACTGCTCCTGCTCCTCTCACTGCTCCTGCACCTCTCACTGCTCCTGCACCTCTCACTGCTCCTGCACCTCCCACTGCTCCTGCACCTCTCACTGCATCTCTCACTGCTCCTGCACCTCTCACTGCTCCTGCACCTCTCACTGCTCCTGCACCTCTCACTGCTCCTGCACCTCTCACTGCTCCTGCACCTCCCACTGCTCCTGCACCTCTCACTGCATCTCTCACTGCTCCTGCTCCTGCACCTCTCACTGCTCCTGCTCCTCTCACTGCTCCTGCACCTCTCACTGTACCTCTCACTGCTCCTGCACTCTCACTGCTCCTGCTCCTCTCACTGCTCCTGCACCTCTCACTGCATCTCTCACTGCTCCTGCACCTCTCACTGCTCCTGCACTCTCACTGCTCCTGCTCCTCTCACTGCTCCTGCACCTCTCACTGCATCTCTCACTGCTCCTGCACCTCTCACTGCTCCTGCACTCTCACTGCTCCTGCTCCTCTCACTGCTCCTGCACCTCTCACTGTACCTCTCACTGCTCCTGCACCTCTCACTGCTCCTGCACCTCTCACTGCTCCTGCTCCTCCCACTGCTCCTGCACCTCTCACTGCTCCTGCTCCTCTCACTGCTCCTGCACCTCTCACTGCTCCTGCTCCTCTCACTGCTCCTGCACCTCTCACTGCTCCTGCACCTCTCACTGCTCCTGCTCCTCTCACTGCTCCTGCACCTCTCACTGCTCCTGCACCTCTCACTGCTCCTGTACCTCTCACTGCTCCTGTACCTCTCACTGCTCCTGCACCTCTCACTGCTCCTGTACCTCTCACTGCTCCTGCTCTTCTCACTGCTCCTGCACCTCTCACTGCTCCTGCTCCTCTCACTGCTCCTGCACCTCTCACTGTACCTCTCACTGCTCCTGCACCTCTCACTGCTCCTGCACTCTCACTGCTCCTGCTCCTCTCACTGCTCCTGCACCTCTCACTGCATCTCTCACTGCTCCTGCACCTCTCACTGCTCCTGCTCCTCTCACTGCTCCTGCACCTCTCACTGCATCTCTCACTGCTCCTGCACCTCTCACTGCTCCTGCACTCTCACTGCTCCTGCTCCTCTCACTGCTCCTGCACCTCTCACTGTACCTCTCACTGCTCCTGCACCTCTCACTGCTCCTGCACCTCTCACTGCACCTCTCACTGCTCCTGCTCCTCTCACTGCTCCTGCACCTCTCACTGCTCCTGCTCCTCTCACTGCTCCTGCACCTCTCACTGCTCCTGCACCTCTCACTGCTCCTGCTCCTCTCACTGCTCCTGCACCTCTCACTGCTCCTGCACCTCTCACTGCTCCTGTACCTCTCACTGCTCCTGTACCTCTCACTGCTCCTGCACCTCTCACTGCTCCTGTACCTCTCACTGCTCCTGCTCCTCTCACTGCTCCTGCACCTCTCACTGCTCCTGCTCCTCTCACTGCTCCTGCACCTCTCACTGCTCCTGCTCCTCTCACTGCATCTGCACCTCTCACTGCTCCTGCTCCTCTCACTGCTCCTGCTCCTCTCACTGCTCCTGCTCCTCTCACTGCTCCTGCACCTCTCACTGCTCCTGCTCCTCTCACTGCTCCTGCACCTCTCACTGCTCCTGCACCTCTCACTGCTCCTGTACCTCTCACTGCTCCTGCTCCTCTCACTGCTCCTGCACCTCTCACTGCTCCTGCACCTCTCACTGCTCCTGCACCTCTCACTGCACCTCTCACTGCTCCTGCTCCTCTCACTGCTCCTGCTCCTCTCACTGCTCCTGCACCTCTCACTGCTCCTGCACCTCCCACTGCTCCTGCACCTCTCACTGCTCCTGCACCTCTCACTGCTCCTGCACCTTTCACTGCTCCTGCACCTCCCACTGCTCCTGCTCCTCTCACTGCTCCTGCTCCTCTCACTGCTCCTGCATCTCTCACTGCTCCTGCACCTCTCACTGCTCCTGCACCTCTCACTGCTCCTGCTCCTCTCACTGCTCCTGCTCCTCTCACTGCTCCTGCACCTCTCACTGCTCCTGCTCCTCTCACTGCTCCTGCACCTCCCACTGCTCCTGCACCTCTCACTGCTCCTGCACCTCTCACTGCTCCTGCACCTTTCACTGCTCCTGCACCTCCCACTGCTCCTGCTCCTCTCACTGCTCCTGCTCCTCTCACTGCTCCTGCACCTCTCACTGCTCCTGCACCTCTCACTGCTCCTGCTCCTCTCACTGCTCCTGCTCCTCTCACTGCTCCTGCTCCTCTCACTGCTCCTGCACCTCTCACTGCTCCTGCACCTCTCACTGTACCTCTCACTGCACCTCTCACTGCTCCTGCTCCTCTCACTGCTCCTGCTCCTCTCACTGCTCCTGCACCTCTCACTGCTCCTGCACCTCCCACTGCTCCTGCACCTCTCACTGCTCCTGCACCTCTCACTGCTCCTGCACCTTTCACTGCTCCTGCACCTCCCACTGCTCCTGCTCCTCTCACTGCTCCTGCTCCTCTCACTGCTCCTGCACCTCTCACTGCTCCTGCACCTCTCACTGCTCCTGCACCTCTCACTGCTCCTGCTCCTCTCACTGCTCCTGCTCCTCTCACTGCTCCTGCACCTCTCACTGCTCCTGCTCCTCTCACTGCTCCTGCACCTCCCACTGCTCCTGCACCTCTCACTGCTCCTGCACCTCTCACTGCTCCTGCACCTTTCACTGCTCCTGCACCTCCCACTGCTCCTGCTCCTCTCACTGCTCCTGCTCCTCTCACTGCTCCTGCACCTCTCACTGCTCCTGCACCTCTCACTGCTCCTGCTCCTCTCACTGCTCCTGCTCCTCTCACTGCTCCTGCTCCTCTCCCTGGCCCTGCTCCTCTCACTGCTCCTGCACCTCTCACTGCTCCTGCACTCTCACTGCTCCTGCTCCTCTCACTGCTCCTGCACCTCTCACTGCTCCTGCACTCTCACTGCTCCTGCTCCTCTCACTGCTCCTGCACCTCTCACTGCATCTCTCACTGCTCCTGCACCTCTCACTGCTCCTGCACTCTCACTGCTCCTGCTCCTCTCACTGCTCCTGCACCTCTCACTGCATCTCTCACTGCTCCTGCACCTCTCACTGCTCCTGCACCTCTCACTGCTCCTGCTCCTCTCACTGCTCCTGCACCTCTCACTGCTCCTGCTCCTCTCACTGCTCCTGCACCTCTCACTGCTCCTGCTCCTCTCACTGCTCCTGCTCCTCTCCCTGGCCCTGCTCCTCTCACTGCTCCTGCACCTCTCACTGCTCCTGCACTCTCACTGCTCCTGCTCCTCTCACTGCTCCTGCACCTCTCACTGCTCCTGCACTCTCACTGCTCCTGCTCCTCTCACTGCTCCTGCACCTCTCACTGCATCTCTCACTGCTCCTGCACCTCTCACTGCTCCTGCACTCTCACTGCTCCTGCTCCTCTCACTGCTCCTGCACCTCTCACTGCATCTCTCACTGCTCCTGCACCTCTCACTGCTCCTGCACCTCTCACTGCTCCTGCTCCTCTCACTGCTCCTGCACCTCTCACTGCTCCTGCTCCTCTCACTGCTCCTGCACCTCTCACTGCTCCTGCACCTCTCACTGCTCCTGCACCTCTCACTGCTCCTGCTCCTCTCACTGCTCCTGCACCTCTCACTGCTCCTGCACCTCTCACTGCTCCTGCTCCTCTCACTGCTCCTGCACCTCTCACTGCTCCTGCACCTCTCACTGCTCCTGTACCTCTCACTGCTCCTGTACCTCTCACTGCTCCTGCACCTCTCACTGCTCCTGCACCTCTCACTGCTCCTGCTCCTCTCACTGCTCCTGCACCTCTCACTGCTCCTGCACCTCTCACTGCTCCTGCTCTTCTCACTGCTCCTGCTCCTCTCACTGCTCCTGCTCCTCTCACTGCTCCTGCACCTCTCACTGCTCCTGCTCCTCTCACTGCTCCTGCTCCTCTCACTGGGCCCCTTGCTCTTACTCTTCCTCGTCCAGACATTACAGTGTTTGTCTTTTTCTGTTTCTGTTTCCAAAAACATCACTCCTCAAAGTCCTCCTTTTACTGTATAAGTGTAAATGTAATAGAAAAAATAACCCCTGCCACTGAGTCTAAGCCAGACTGGAATCAGCTGTGGTTGGCCCAATTTACCCAACATAAATCAGCTGTGTGTCAATTATTCAGTTGTTTGTTTATTATCAGCTGAGATATATTTTTGATATTGATATTGTTTTTGAACTGATATCATTGCAGAAGCAGAGGTTTTAATACTGTATCTAAGGTTTGGAATATTGTTTTTGCTATTGTGGGATGTTGTGTGTTAACATTCGTAAATACTACAAAAACAATCCATAATTTTGTTGGGAGGTATAGCTTGTCTGTTAAGAAAATGTAAGCATTGTGGAAATGTGTTCACTGACTGCATATTGGGTGAAAACGACATGAAATGTGTGAATGGTATGGCCACAAAAGACCGATGCTGTGCTAATTGTGTTTAGAGTTTTGAAAATGTGACAACTGGTTGGACAAATGCTTGTTAGCGACTGAAAAAAAAACTGTAATTGAATTAGAAGGCCAACAGCGCCCCCTACAGATTAAAACTCTTACCGAACGGGTGCTAGGACCCGGGGGAGACTATTACTATTACACCCTGAGCACATGTGAGTTAACCCATTTCTATTATCGGCAAGACATATCGGCATAATTTTTCATATCATGCCGAACCGATATTTACATTTAAAGCCATTATCGGCCGATTCCGATATCAGTCCGATAATATCGTGCATCCCTAATTATCAGTTAACATCACTGTCTGATGACATTTCTAAAATGCAGATACCTCTGACTATACTTTCTGTATTAATTTAAATAGCCCAGTCAGTGTATTGGATTATAAAAGCAATGCTTGTGTACCTGCAATCAAATCACTGTAACACAGTGGCTTATTGCTTTATTTCCCATTCAGCCTATGCTTATTAATTTTGCATATTGTTGGGCCTATTGATTGTGGCAGGGCCAATGAGTCTCAAAAAGTAGGTTCATGTGTATAGTGTATTGTATTATGTATGCATAAAAGGCATTTGTGGCTACATTAGGCCATTTGTGTTTACGTTATGTTGTGCACTGTATGCACGATGCTCATCAGGATTAATCAATGAGAGAGAATCTTTGTATAAGAAATCAATAATTATATTGACCTACTGAACATCATATCTACTGTGAACAGTCAACTTCTGATGATTAACTACTTGTCTTGATGATTAATCACATACACACTTTTAGCAGAGATCTGTTGTCCTTGTGTAACCTGAGGATGGCACTCTAATGTTGATTGACAAATGTTTTCTAAGTGTCACAAGAAAAGTAAGACCCAAGAGCAGGTATAATAACACTGATATTTAAGCTTCTGATGGTTTTCTGACACACACATCCAAAGCACATGAACAGAAAGCGGCTGTCACAGCATGTGAATACTAAACTATGTTCTCATTCACACACAAGTTTACGTTAAAAACACAAATAAATCACATGATTATTTTAGATCTGTGTGGCAGCAGCATACAGTAAATAAATCAGTAAATGCACTTCTCTGTTGTCTCCTCTGAGACTCTAAACAATGTTCTGCAGATAAACACAGAACAGTTAGTATGTTTTACTCAATCTTTCACCGTGGTATTAGAACTGCTACACCGTTGTGCTTGAGAAATCAAGATGACGGCGCTGTGTGTGGAAACGTACAGATTAAGGGGTGGTGATATTATAATGAGATCCTAGGGGAGCGAAATCAGATGCTTGCAGAAAAAGGCTTACTAAACCAAAGTTACTGGGTTCATCTTGTTCACATTTCATTGGTTGGTAGATGCACCTGATTATATCACTTAAAACCTGTAAAAGTCAGATTTTCATGATATGCCACCTTTAAGAGTTCCGCGCTGAAATCAGGATAAATGTAAATTCAAGTACCTTTAAACAACAACTCCTTCTTCTCTCTGGCAAGATGAAGAATCTTTACCTTGATTCAAAAGCATCCCAATCTTAATCTGTTGTATTCCCTCCCATAACGTTTGCAAGAAGATCTGGTCTTGTTTACTCAGTGCCATAATGTTTAATATTATCCAGTCTATATCGTGAAAATATGACTAGACTGATTATGGCACGTTATATACATAAAAGCAGTAAGCTAAATAGGGGTATAGCGCAAATAAAGTACACACTCACACTGCGGCCATCTTCAATATTTAGGAATTTATGTATCAAAAACTTGTCAGTTAGGCAGCAGCTTAATTTTAATAACAAGATTAAGAAAACAAAACTGACCATTTTCAACAATTGGTTAAGAAGAGATTTATCTATTTTAGGCAGAAACTTATTAACAATGGTACAAGGTTTATCCAGATTTATTTTTCCTTGTTTGTTCAGGATTCTACTTGTAAAGAAATTAATAGATTATTAGGTCATTTTTGTTGGAAAAATAAACTCCACCATCTTAAAGGGATAGTTTACTTTGAAATTAAAATTTGGTATCTATCAGCTTACCCCAAGGGCATCCAAGATGTAGGTGTCTTTTTTTCTTCAGTAGATCCAATTTTGATGTTTTTAGGTCAAACCGTTCTAGTCTGTCAGTCATATAATGGCAGGTATAGGTCACTGTCTCTATAAGAGGGATAAAGAACATGCACAGAGAAATCCAAATTAAACAATTCCCCATCGTAACTACACATTGATGGCCTAAGACACGAAACGAGCGGTTTGTGTGAGAAAACGAACAGTATTTATATCGTTTTTTACCTCTTGTACACAACCATGTCCAAGTGATCTGAGTGCACACACACATCCGGTGTGTGACGTGTGTGTGCGCGCGCTCTGGCTCGTCGGCGTCAATGCTTGACGGAGGGCGTGTCTGAAGCGTGGTGCTGACGCGCCGTCAAAGTTACAACAACCAATCACATACTTCTCTGGTGTTGCATGAACTGGATTGGGTATTTGCATGAGGCGATCTGATTGGCTGACGCCTCCGTTGGCGCTTGAAAAGTTGCGTCAGCACCACGCTTCAGACACGCCCTCCGTCAAGCGTTGACGCCGACGAGCCAGAGCGCGCGCACACACACGTCACACACCGGATGTGTGTGTGCACTCAGATCACTTGGACATGGTTGTGTACAAGAGGTAAAAAACGATATAAATACTGTTCGTTTTCTCACACAAACCGCTCGTTTCGTGTCTTAGGCCATCAATGTGTAGTTACGATGGGGAATTGTTTAATTTGGATTTCTCTGTGCATGTTCTTTTTCCCTCTTATAGAGACAGTGACCTATACCTGCCATTATATGACTGACAGACTAGAACGGTTTGACCTAAAAACATCAAAATTGGATCTACTGAAGAAAAAAAGACACCTACATCTTGGATGCCCTTGGGGTAAGCTGATAGATACCACATTTTAATTTCAAAGTGAACTATTCCTTTAAATAAAACGGTATTAGCTGGGAAGAAATCTGAAGGAGGTTTTGAAATGCTGGATTATGTAGATATGGATAATACTTTCAAGATTAATTGGATCAAAATGTGTGTGGTTGATCCGGATTCAATATGTTTTTTTCCACATTAATATTTTTAAGCAGGTGGGTGGTCTTGATTTTCTTTTGAATTGTAATTAATGCCCTCCAAATTGCCCATAATATTGTCTAAATTCCATGAGCAAGCACTCTTGGCTTGGAAAGTGTGCTTTGTGCATAATTTTTCTCCTCGCAGAATGATAATTTGGAATAAGGAATTGATTACAGTTATATTACAATATTTTTGGAGAAATGGTTGGATCACAGGTTAATGTACTCGAGTGATCTATTTGATTCATCTTTAGGAATCTACTTTTATGATTCTTTTTTGTCTAAGTTCAACTTTCCTATAAAATCTAAAGAATTTTCTGTAGTAATCAAAGCTATTCACGCTGGGATTATTAATTTAATGTGCAGCCACGTGACTTATCATAAAGTTGACAATAAAGATTGCAATTTCCTTATAAATGATAAAAATGTATTTGATAAAATATGCACTAACAAAGATATTAGACATGTCTTTAATGAAAAAAAGAGTTATTCCAAGAGGGAAATTTGATTAGATTCTATTGGAGAAAAGCATGGCTTTTACTTTACAAATTTTGTATTTCAAATAAGGTAAGAGAAATTCACCTGAAGATTTTACATAAAATATATCCAACTAATATGTTGCTCTCTAAGTTTTCTTTAAGCTCTTTTTGTAACAGTTGTAAGGAGTTGGCCAAGAAAAAAACAATAAGTAAGATTTACGTAATTTTTATTTGGCAAGTTTTTGCACGCATACATTTTAAGCAAAATTTAAGTATTGAATTAAGTAAAATCTACTTAACTAAGTTAAGTAAAATAAGTAAATTTAACATGGCCAGTTAGAGTTTGATGAGTAATTTCTACTTAATTATTTTAAGTTAAATCTGCAATTCTCAAGTACATTTTACTTAGTCGCGGTTTATAAACTTTATTCAAACAATGTAGCACTGAATAAAACCATGCTATTAAAGCACATATAAATAAACAAGTAGACAGCTTGTTATAATTCTAAGATAATATGTCCACTCAATAGAATTATTACCCAAATGAACAGAGACCTCAATACTTGGTACACAATGACGGTAACAATCAGTGGTTATTGTTTGAGTATGAATGGGTCATTTTGAGTAGAAAATTAACTCCATATGTCACAAAACAGTAAGTTACTAAACCTAACAACAAAAGCAACCATAAAACAGTGTAAATACAACTCGAAAACAGTGAAAATTTTAACCTTTTTAATTATTATGCCCCAGTGCATGATGGGAAAAACAGAATCATAACTTTGATATTTACTTAAAGAATCCTTGTAAACATAAAAAGCAATTTCGGGTAAAATATACTTATAAGTTAAAATTTTAATTTCTACAAGCATAAATTGTTCTTTTTTAAAATTCTTAGCTGAACTAAATAATTAACTAAATGTTTTTATGTAGTATTTACTTCATTTTTATTTGTATACAATCATTTTGGAAAGATTGTTTCAGTGCCTTTTCTGTTCAAATTAGTTACACATCCTCAAAATCCAAATTGACGTCATCAAAAATGTCTTGTATCTCTACAACACGAACACCGGATCCACTATCACGCACATCAGACCCGATAGCTATTGTGTTAATAACTGTTGTGCTGTTAGCCATTGTGCTAGGAGCTGTCACACTAACAGCTGTTGAGGTAAAAGATGCAGTGCTGCATGGCTCAGAAATCAATCTTTTTCTCTTCATTGTCTACAAATGCTGCACTAGCAATCATTCTTTGGCACATTTCAACCCTTGGCCTGCCTATCCTGACTCAAAATCTTTGACGTCAACTCATCAGACTCATATTTCACACCTCTTTGTGAACTCTGTTCGTCCTTCTAGTAAGAAGATGACCGACTTTATCAATGTCGTTCGTAAATGACTAATTAGGCCAATTATGGCCTGGAAGTGTCTCTGACAAACGGGGCAGATTAAGTGAGCTGGGGTGCTCTCTGTTATTTGATTGCTGCTTACTCTCACTGTAAAAAATGACTGTGATTTTAACGGTAAAAAACTGTGAAAATGCTACAGTAAAAACCTGTTAAATGGTTAACGGTAAGTTCCTGTAAAATTTACAGGAAAAACCGTAAACTGACATTCCCAGAATTCCCTGCATTGCATTTCAAATTATGTTTGAATTTGATGTTTTTTCTTAAGTGTTTTGTTTATTAGGGTTGTATGTTATATCTAATGTTGTTAAATTAATGTTTCAGTTTATTGAGATCATCATGATGGTGATTAGTGTTTGTGTGAATGACACTGTGCTTCTTCTATATATGTTATTATTTAAAATTCATCATGTGACTCTCATCACCTCCTTTTGGTGGTTATCAGTGTATTACAAAGATACAGATTTCAGTACTTCAATAGGTTGGTATATTAACATTATATCAGTTAATGAAATTACGGTATTTAACTGGAAATTTAAGTTAAAACCGTAAAACCTAAAATGTTGTTACCGTATTTTTTACAGTAGAATTTCGGCAACCACAGCTGCTGTTTTTACCGTAAATTTTACAGATATTTTTTACAGTGTAGCTTTGCATACTGTTCTTTTTTTCTTTGCAGTTTCGCTGTGCATCTGCTCTGAAACCATGGCCTCATTTAATACAGCAAGATGCCAGACTGAGCGATCCGGTACGAGGTCTTCCCAAGAGGAGGGATTGATTCTGAAGTCTTTAAACCTCTTTTTCCGTCCGCCTCGCGAGCGTGCATCTCTTTTCAGCTCTCCATACAGGATGAGTTTTGGTAAACCTTCATTTGGCATTCTCACAAGTTTTGCAGCAGCGTGGAGTTATTGGGCATGATTGTCCTTTCAAGTATTTCTGTGTTGGGGACTCTTTTTTTTTGTTGTTGTTGTTGTTGCCTGCCGAATGTACTAAAGTGATTATTTCCGAATTCGCCATTCAATAATATTAATAAAAAGACGAATTAAAATAATAAACAAAGATAATTAAAGATAATAAACAACATTGTGCATGTCTTTTTATTGACTTATCAAAGGCCTTCGATACTGTGGATCACAACATATTATTAGATAGGCTTAGATGGGTAGGACTATCAGAACATGTTATTTTATGGTTTACTGCTTACTTAAAGGGTAGAACCCAATGTGTCCAGGTGGAAGGTGTTCAGTCAGATCTTTTGGAGGTTGTCAAGGGAGTTCCACAAGGATCTGTGCTGGGACCGTTATTATTCAGTATATATATAAATTGCCTTGACTTTAATATTGATAAAGCAAGGTTTCATTTCTACGCAGATGATACTATTGTATACTGTTCAGCTCCCTCTAAGCAACAATCAGTGACTGCATTGCAGTCTGTTTTTGATATTATCCAAAACAGGTTTCGTGCTTTAAAGTTGGTTTTAAATGTTGAAAAAACGAAATGTATGCTATTTTCAAATTCTAGAACTTCTTTAGAGAATTCTATTGTTCTTCAGACTTCTCAGGGGAGCCAAGTTACCTCAGTGTCAGAGTACAAATATCTGGGTATTATCATCGATAATAAATTACGTTTTAGTTCACACATTAAGTATCTGAGTAAAAAATTAAAGAAGAAGTTAGGGTTTTATTTCAGAAATAAGTCATGTTTCCCATTTAAGGTGAGGAAAAAATTAGTGTCTGCTACATTTCTACCGATTCTCGATTATGGGGACGTGGTTTACCAGCATGCCCCCTTTTATCTTCTTTCTTCCTTGGATGCTTTGTACCACGGTGCTCTGAGATTTATAACTGGCTGTAAATTTACAACGCATCACTGTGAATTATATGAAAGAGTTGCTTGGCCTCCTTTGAGAATTCGGAGAAAAATGCACTGGCACTTGTTGATATATAAGGCAATTTTG
Source organism: Aspiorhynchus laticeps (assembly GCA_023376895.1). Taxonomy (NCBI): domain Eukaryota; kingdom Metazoa; phylum Chordata; class Actinopteri; order Cypriniformes; family Cyprinidae; genus Aspiorhynchus; species Aspiorhynchus laticeps. The sequence continues at coordinate 46,264,312 of CM041799.1, forward strand.
GGTCATTTGCCAAATTATCTATGTTGTTTTATACAAAGAATTTTGTTTGGAAATTATTCATTACGTTCTCAAGCAAATTATAATCTCTGTGTAAGCTTTGTCAGAACTGAGCTTGGTAAAACCTCTTTTAAATACGCTGCCGCCTCAGATTGGAACCTTCTCCAAAAGGAGATGAAGTTACAAAACTTGGTGTCTTATAATTATTTTAAGTCCTTACTATGTAATTTAGAGAGCAATTTAACGGTGTGTAATTGTTTTTAACTGGTTATATGTTGGTTTGTAATGTTTGTTGTAACTGTTGTTTATTTGTATATGCAAACTCGGCTGCCTATCTTGGCCAGGACACTCCTGGAAAAGAGATTTTAATCTCAGTGAGTCTTTTCCTGGTTAAATAAAGGTGTAATAAATCATGAATCGGTTAGTCTTGACTGGCATCGCGATTCGCCTCGCTAATGGCTCTAGAACCATTATTTTGAGTTCCCACACCAACATGATGTCCACGGACTGCTGACGTGACTTTATATTTTGTATATTTCATCATCCTGAATGACAAATTCTTCATTCATAAATGTTGATTGTCAAAATCACCTCCTTTATACAATGTTTTCTCTAACGAACTTACTTTTTTAATGTAGTCTCTTAAAGTTGTGAAAACGTAAAAGCTACGTCTATTCTGTAAATCTGTATGTGACGTCTTATGAATGTTTTCTTTTATTTATTTATTTATTTTTTTGTTCTTTAATCATCTTTGGAGCTTCTGTTTTTGATGCCTGATTTTCTGTCATAATGTTCTAATAAAAAAAAACACACAAACCAAAAAACATATACTCTTGATTTCTGGTTGTGGAAAACATGGAAACACTGTCTATCTGGATACTTTAGATCGGTCGTGGGCCCTTGTCTCGGTTGTCTGCTGAAGCAACATTGTTTATAAAGTTGCCTTTAATAGTTTTATTAGACAAGCGACAAAAACAACATTCTGGATTCGTACAGCACTAAAATCACTGACTCACTCCTGTAAATGTTGAAAATAGCTCACATCCCCATGAGAAACAATTCCTTACCGTCTGAATCGCACTAAAGATGAGGTGAATCACATTGATTATATCATTATAATGTCACCTGTGAAGGTGTGGGATTGCAAGCAAACAGTCAATTCTTGGATGTCATGTTTTGAAAGCAGGGAAAATGTGACCCTGGAGCATAAAACCTGTTATGGAGCTGACGAGACGTGAGACATGCGGATCCAAATGCAAGCTCTTTATTAGAAAACATGGTCAAAACAGGCAGGGTCGGGCAGTAGCAAACAGGTATGGCATGGGCAAGACACAAGAGTAATCCTTAGGCAAGCGTAGGTCGGCGATCGGCAAACTTAATCCAGAGGGCTAGGCAGAGAGAATAATCCAGGAACACGGGCAGAATCAGAACACAGGAAATCAAACTAAGAATACTAGGGAAACGCTTTGTATGCAGCGGGGCTAACAATACTCGGCAGAGTGTAAGAGAAAGTCCAGAGTTAATATAGTGTGTGTGATTGGATGATGGTGATTGAGAGATGGTGAACAGGTGCAAGTGATTATAGTGAACAGCTGTGTGGGTGCAGTGAATGATGGGAAATGTAGTCTAAGAGTGATCTGTAACTGTGTGAAAGTCCATGTGTTGGGAGAGTGACCTCTAGTGGTGAATGAAGGAAAGTTCATGGCCAGGATTCGTGACATAACCAGTATTAAGTGTCAATTTTTCAAAATTGAGATTTATGCATCATCTGAAAGCTGAATAAATAGCTTTCCATTGATGTATGGTTTGTTATGATAGGATAATATTTGTAAATCTGGAATCTGAGGGTGCAAAAAAATCTAAATATTGAGAAAATCACCTTTAAAGTTGTTCAAATGAAGTTCTTAGCAATGCATATTACTAATCAAAAATTAAGTTTTGATACATTTATGGTAAGAAATTTACTAAATATCTTCATGGAACATGATCTTTACTTAATATCCTAATGATTTTTGGCATAAAATAAATATCAATAATTTTGACCCATCAATGTATTTTTGGCTATTGCTACAAATATACCTGTGTTACTTATGACTGCTTTTGTGCTCCAGGAACACAGATGACATGAAAAGATCTGAGTGACGTTGACAAGGTCCAAATACTGATGATGGCTAGAGGACTGGGTCGGTGTTGTGGGGTGCCACACTGCAAAAACTCTTCAGGAATGGATTGAGAAACATGGCAAAAAGTTCAAGGTGATGAAGAAATCTGAGTCAAAATAATTTGGAGAATTATGGGAATGCATCTGCCAAATATGAAAACGTAGACCACAACTTTTGTTGTCTCACAAATCTACTCTTGAGGTGTACTTTCATGTGCGTGCTAGCATGAAGCCAGACAGAGATTCACAATTTAATCAATTTAATCCCAAAATCAGCTGGAGTTTGATTGCTCTTCAGCGCCAATCAAGGACTATCTGTAACGACACCAGCAGGATATATCCTTCACCTTGCCCTGAATCACATGCTGTGAACTGACACTGAAAAATCAAATAAAACAGAAAATAAAAACCCTCACCCACTGATCAGTGACATTCCTCTAAAGTTATCTATCATGTACTGACTAAACCTCACATGTATATTCATCTCTCAGTCCACAAGCAATCATACAGAGCTTCTATGAATACACTAACACAGAATATCACTAATCCTAAATTAACATTTCAGTAACACTTTAAATCAATAGTGTACTTTAGACATTCTACTAACAGTAAGTAACTACGAGTCAACTAGCAGTCATTAGTCTGTTTAATACACTTTATTTTGATGTATCCACAACATACTGACTATGAGAAACTTTGCAAGTATATGTCAACTTATTCTACTAACCCTAAACCTACCCTACTGAGAGACATGTAGTTACTTGTAGTTAGTAGAATGTCTAAAGTGGACTATCGAAATAACCAACTTTTCTTTTCTAAAACCTGCCTTTTTCGTCTCCTTTTCTGGCTTATGGTGTCTTCATCTGTGATTATGAAATCTCAGTACATTATTCTTCATAACTATATTTATATACTTACAGTCTACAGCCTCTGCATGATGTGTGGGTCATGTGAAAGAAAACACTACCGGTTGTTGAGGAGCATCTCAGCAGGGCTTTGAAGACTTCTCAGTTGACTCAAGATCTTGTACTTAGTTGAAAACCTTGGGATTTCACTCATTACTGCTAGTTTCTGGACCACAAGTCCTCTCTGGATCACCCTCATGTTGAATGAACATCACTTTGCCAAACTCTATTATGAAGAGCCAAGGACATTTTCATTGGTTTTATTCCCTCAATACTTTTATCAAAAAACACTTGCATTTTGTTCTTTCTCCGTCACTTTTCTCTTTTCCGAGGAATCATCATAGTTGAGTAAACTTCTATAAATTGAATATTATTTACAAGTAAAGCCTGGATTGAAAACCACTGTCAACACACACAAGTTATCAGCCAATCACATAGTTATTTATGTTCAGATCTAGACGGCAAATTCAGTGAATGTTCATCTGACAGATATTACATGTATTGTGGTTATAACCTTGATGATTGATGATATTAATACATTGTTGATTTGCTTGAGACTGAAACTTCAATGTTGATTCAACAATAAACTGTGAACTATTGATAACAGCCAACAGCACATGAATGAGCTGAACTGAAGAACATATATAGATTTTTTGTTGTTGATCAGTTGCTTCTCGTTACTCAGTAAGCGAGTGAGTGAGTGTGTGTGTGTGTGTGTGTGTGTGTGTGTGTGTGTGTGTGTGTGTGTGTGTGTGTGTGTGTGTGTGCGCGTGTCTGAGTGTCTCTCTCTCTCTCTCTCTCTCTGTGTGTGTGTGTGTAGGTATGAATGTCAGAGTGTGTGTGTGTGTGTGTGTGTGTGTGTGTGTGTGTGTTCTTGTAATATTTGAGAGATGAACTCTACTGTAAATCACAAATCAAGCACTGTGAGCTCCAGCAGAGTTTTGCTGCATCTAATGGAGAAAATATGGAACTGCACTCAAACAATATCTCACTGAAAGCTCATTTTTTAAGATAAACCTCAAATTTGGAACACAACTTGTTTAGATTTATGGCTTTGATTTTCTAGCAGGTTTAGAGTTCAACATGTTTCATAAAATATATATTTTAAATAGAATATTGTTCATAAATCATTTTCATAAACTTAAACCTCAATAACTTTTTTTTTGGTTTCACTTTTTACTTCAGCAATAATCTGCCATGGGTCTTCTTTACAATGAGACCAAACTTAAGTCTGGGTCAAATTTTTATGACCGTTTTTTGACATGGATATTTTTGTCCACTATGCTTTCTTTTATTGACGCACTGGGGTTAAAGATGAATCCTTCATTCCTCTGTTGATGGATTCACTTCCCCTCTTAATAGAATTATCAGTCTTATCAGTCAGACTTCGACTGAATTAGAGGAGACGACATCCCAGAGAGCTGCTGGAGATATACACCGCTGGAGCCGGCTATATAACAACACTCAGAATATACAGCCATCAGAGCATGAAATCAAACATTTCACTGATCACCAGCTCAAGTTAGTCAAATTACAATGAGATTGGCATATTTTCCTTAATATAATATTTCCTTCATAATATGTAATATTTTCCTTGTTTTTATTCTTGACTTTGCTTGTCAGGGCGGTGGAGGAGAGACAGGATTGAGAGGAGCTGCTGGGACTCGACCCGAGACCAGTTACTTTAGTCCTTAATCAAGACATTCTCATAAACCTGCACATAAAATGTGGAAATTTATGCTTCATTCAAACGTTTTCAAATATAAATAACAGTCAGGAACTCAATACAATACACACATACACACACACACACACACATACACACACACACACACACACACACAGAGAGAGAGAGAGACACACTCAGACACACACACACACACACACACACACAGAGAGAGAGAGAGAGAGAGAGAGACACTCAGACACACACACACACAGAGAGAGAGAGAGACACACTCAGACACACACACACACACACACACACACAGAGAGAGAGAGAGAGAGAGAGAGAGACACTCAGACACACACACACACAGAGAGAGAGAGAGACACACTCAGACACACACACACACACAGAGAGAGAGAGAGACACTCAGACACACACACACACACACACACACACACATACACACACACACTCTGACATCCATACCCCCCCCCCCCCCCACACACACACACACACACACACACACACACACTCTGACATCCATACCAACACACACACACACACACACACACACACACACACACACACTCTGATATCCATACCAACACACACACACGCACACACACACACACACACACACACACACACTGACTGTGAGAGAGACACAGACACACACACACACACACACACACACACTCTGATATCCATACCAACACACACACACACACACACACACACACACACTCTGACATCCATACCAACACACACACACGCACACACACACACACACACACACACACACACACACACACTGACTGTGAGAGAGACACAGACACACACACACACACACACTGACTGTGATAGAGACACACATACACACACACACACACACACACACACACACACACTGACTGTGATAGAGACACACACACACACACACACACACTGACTGTGAGAGAGACACAGACACACACACACACACACACACACACACACACACACACACTGACTGTGATAGAGACACACACACACACACACACTGACTGTGATAGAGACACACACACACACACACACACACACTGACTGTGATAGAGACACACACACACACACACACACACACTGACTGTGATAGAGACACACACACACACACACACACACACTGACTGTGAGAGAGACACAGACACACACACACACACACACACACACTGACTGTGATAGAGACACACACACACACACACAATTATAGCTGTATTATTTATCAATTTTCTCTGTAATATGCAGAAGCAGAAAACAATTGAGTATTTGCTTTATAGACCAAACCTTAAAAAATGGCACCATCTGGTAAAAAATAGTAAAAAAATTACATTTTAAAGCTTGCCAACAGAATGAAAGCCTATTAACAAAAAATGGCATCGTTTTACAGTTAAACGGCACTGTGATTAAAAATATCAGTTTTAATGGGTTTCAATGAAGATGTTTTTGTCCTTAAGATCCTGAGAGGAACTATTATGTGTATCTAGTGCAAAATAGATTTATTAAACGAAATAGGGGTGAAATAGTAAAAATACACACCTGTGCCAAACTTTATGCCGTTAGCATTAACACAGGCAAAATTATATATATAAAAAAATAATAATAATAATGGACCAAAATGGTTGCACAAGGGTTGAGTGTAGTATCTCTGAGAGACTGCTTCAGACTCAACGGGTTTAAACGCTGCTTTGACTTCAAGCTTTAACTCATTTAAACCATGTATCTTGTGTAGCTTTATATCAAATACACTGGTTGTTAGAAGTACTACAGATTATACTATTCTCATCACATATGTGACCGCTCTTAAGTAACACAGGTATATTTGTAGCAATAACCAACAATACATTGTATGGGTCAAAATTATTAATTTTTCTTTTATGACAAAAATCATTAAGATTATGTTCCATGAAGATATTTAGTAGATTTCCTACCGTAAATATATCAAAACTTAATTTTTGATTAGTAATATGCATTGCTAAGAACTTCATTTGAACAACTTTAAAGATGATTTTATCAATATTTAGATTTTTTTGCACCCTCAGATTCCAGATTTACAAATATTATCCTATCATAACAAACCATACATCAATGGAAAGCTATTTATTCAGCGTTCAGATGATAATTGTGCGATGAAAAGTCGCTTTTCTTTATATATTTTAAATTCATTTTTTATTAAAATAATTATTATTTTTTTTATATATATTTTTTTAGTTCCGTGGCTGAAATAAGATTGTTGTATATGGCAGGCACATTGTCTTATTAGGATGACCTGTCCTACATGGTTTACTGTAATCATAATCATCGCCGCATACTTGCTTTTGTGAATATGAATTTCTTCGCGTTTATGTTTTCTCCCTCCCGCCTCCTCGACCCGACGAACCAATCCTGGCAGCTGGAGCGACCGACGAGCCGCCTGCGATTGGACAGATGAGACGTCAATCAAACAACCGTGGCAACCGAAGCAAACAGTGACCTGGCCTCCGAAGAACGCGATTGGCTGGTTCCTCTCGCTCTGCGTCGCTAAAGCTGACGCGTCTCTGCGGAAGTAGCGAAGCCGGAAGTAAGCAGCTCAGTGTGTTGTTCAGGAGTTTCGTCTGAAGATCTGATATTTGATCTCCTCTCCGTGATTGAGGCTCTGTGGAGGACTCAGTGATGGAGGTGTGTGTGTGTGTGTGTGTGTGTGTGTGTGTGTGTGTGTGCAGGTGTCTCTCTCTCTCTCTCTCTGTGTGTGTGTGTGTGTGTGTGTGTGTGTGTGTGTGTGTGTGTGTGTGTGTGTGTGTGTGTGTGTGTGTGTGTGTGTGTGTGTGTGTGTGTGTGTGTGTGCAGGTGTCTCTCTCTCTCTCTCTCTGTGTGTGTGTGTGTGTGTGTGTGTGTGTGTGTGTGTGTGTGTGTGTGTGTCACCTGAAGATGCGTGTGTGCAGGTGTCTCTCTCTGTGTGTGTGTGTGTGTGTGTGTGTGTGCAGGTGTCTCTCTCTCTCTCTCTCTGTGTGTGTGTGTGTGTGTGTGTGTGTGTGTGTGTGTGTGTGTGTCACCTGAAGATGTGTGTGTGCAGGTGTCTCTCTCTGTGTGTGTGTGTGTGTGTGTGTGTGTGTGTGTGTGTGTGTGTGTGTGTGTGTGTGTGTGTGTGTGTGTGTGTGTGTGTGTCACCTGAAGATGTGTGTGTGCAGGTGTCTCTCTCTGTGTGTGTGTGTGTGTGTGTGTGTGTGTGTGTGTGTGTGTGTGTGTGTGTGTGTGTGTGTGTGTGTCACCTGAAGATGCGTGTGTGCAGGTGTCTCTCTCTGTGTGTGTGTGTGTGTGTGTGTGTGTGTGTGTGTGTGTGTGTGTGTGTGTGTGTGTGTGTGTGTGTGTGTGTCACCTGAAGATGTGTGTGTGCAGGTGTCTCTCTCTCTCTGTGTGTGTGTGTGTGTGTGTGTGTGTGTGTGTGTGTGTGTGTGTGTGTCACCTGAAGATGTGTGTGTGCAGGTGTCTCTCTCTGTGTGTGTGTGTGTGTGTGTGTGTGTGTGTGTGTGTGTGTGTCACCTGAAGATGTGTGTGTGCAGGTGTCTCTCTCTCTGTGTGTGTGTGTGTGTGTGTGTGTGTGTGTCACCTGAAGATGTGTGTGTGCAGGTGTCTCTCTCTGTGTGTGTGTGTGTGTGTGTGTGTGTGTGTGTGTGTGTGTGTGTCACCTGAAGATGCGTGTGTGCAGGTGTCTCTCTCTGTGTGTGTGTGTGTGTGTGTGTGTGTGTGTCACCTGAAGATGTGTGTGTGCAGGTGTCTCTCTCTCTGTGTGTGTGTGTGAGAGAGTGTGAGTGAGTGAGTGAGTGAGTGAGTGAGTGTGTGTGTGTGTGTGTGTGTGTGTGTGTGTGTGTGTGTGTGTGTGTGTGTCACCTGAAGATGTGTGTGTGCAGGTGTCTCTCTCTGTGTGTGTGTGTGTGTGTGTGTGTGTGTGTGTGTGTGTGTCACCTGAAGATGCGTGTGTGCAGGTGTCTCTCTCTGTGTGTGTGTGTGTGTGTGTGTGTGTGTGTGTGTGTGTGTGTGTGTGTGTGTGTCACCTGAAGATGTGTGTGTGTGTGTGTGTGTGTGTGTGTGTGTGTGTCACCTGAAGATGTGTGTGTGTGTGTGTGTGTGTGTGTGTGTCACCTGAAGATGTGTGTGTGTGTGTGTGTGTGTGTGTGTGTGTGTCACCTGAAGATGTGTGTGTGTGTGTGTGTGTGTGTGTGTCACCTGAAGATGTGTGTGTGTGTGTGTGTGTGTGTGTGTGTGTGTCACCTGAAGATGTGTGTGTGTGTGTGTGTGTGTGTGTGTGTGAGAGAGAGAGTGTGTGTGTGTGTCACCTGAAGATGTGTGTGTGTGTGTGTGTGTGTGTGAGAGAGTGTGTGTGTGTCACCTGAAGATGTGTGTGTGAGAGAGAGTGTGTGTGTGTCACCTGAAGATGTGTGTGTGTGTCTGTAAGAGGTGTTTACTGTAGCTGTGTGTGTGTGTGTGTGTGTGTGTGTGTGTAAGAGGTGTTTACTGTAGCTGTGTCTCTCTGCTGTGACAGGACTCAAGCCTCGAGTGTGTGTCGTCTCCGGCGGGTCAGAGCTCCAGCAGATCCAAGGTCAGATCCGTCACGCCTCTCAGGAACAACGACACACAACCCCATCACTTCACAACACACAGAAGTCACTGGAGCGAACACGCCCACAAAACAAACATGATAAAACCAGCCGTTTGTTTGCATGCTTTATTAAAGATTTAAATCCAAAAGCATTGAAGTTTTAAAATAATAAGTGATGCATTAATGAATTTATCAGGATTGAAAATTAGTCACTCGGTATGAACCGTTATTTCACAAAAGAATAGTCGAGTCTGTTTCTGTGTAGTCACAGTATACATCACATTTAGAAAGAATTATTATTTCTATATATTATTTCCCATCAAAAATATGACCCGAGTAGCAGACGGAGAACATTATTATATATTTATCACATACGCAGAGCTAAAGTCTCGAGACGAGAAAATGTTCCTAAAGAAATACATGATTGTGAGAATGAGAAGCTGACGTCTGATTTCTTCAAGCGCTCGTGTTTACCATGTTTACTACGGTAACGTTAATGGATAACGTGCATGTTTTTTGCATCGCTTATTGTATGGTGATCATAATCCATATCAAACAGTTATTTCAAACACCCGCTGCTGTCTGAAAGTGAGTTTTGAGCTAAAATTATTTTAAAAGTCTTGGTGTTATAGCTGTTAACTTTATGAGATGATATTTTACTTCAGTTTATAAATGCTCATCTATGCTAGAATCCCTGAGTAATTAATATTTCCAAACTGTTCAACAAGAAACACAATCCAAATATGTTTCATATTTATTTATTTTTGTATTTATTTTTATTATATATATATTTTTATTTATTTATATATATTTTTATTTATTTATATATATATTTTTATTTATTTATTTTTATTTTTATTTATAAATAAATAAATAAAACATTTTTATTTTATGAAAGCAAGGAAGATATAGGTCTTGAATTGATCTATTACAACTTCAATTATTTTTAACTTAATCTTAATTGTCCAAATTTCCCTTTATTTGTACACTTTTTGCAGCAAACTTCTTCTAAAGACTTTTTAATAACAAAAGAAACCACTCCTGTGTGTTTTATAAGATGCTGCAATAACATGCTCCTGAATCCCTCTTAAATAATGGTGACACTTTAGGTCGTATGTGATATTGATCATAATGAAATACAAATATAAGGGAGAATGTTGTTGTACTGTTATTGGAGGCTAATTTTAAATGCATAGAAAGCTATTAAATTAAGATTTTGTGTGTATGTGCGTATATATATATACATCACTCACACATACATACATGCATACATATACATCTCTCACACACAGCTACAAGCCAAAAGTTTTTGAGCTTAAGATTTCAATAAACACGGTAAGATTTTTAATGTTAGGGAATTCTCTTCTGCTCATCAAGCCTGCATTTATTTAATCCAAATTTTTACTATTAAAAAAAAAAAACTGTTTTCTATGTGAATATGTGTTAAACTGTAATTTATTTCTGTGATCAAAGCTGTATTTTCAGCATCATTACTGCAGTCTTCAGTGTCACATGATCTTCAGAAATCATAATAATATTTAAAAGTTGAGCACATTTTTTCAGGATTATTTTTGATTTAAAGAAAGAGCCAAAGATCAGCATTTATCTGAAATAAAAAGATTTTGTAACATTATACTCTATACTACTCAAAAGCTTGGAGCCAGTATTTTATTTATTTATTTATTTATTTATTTTATATATTTTATTTATTTTTTATTTATTTAATATTTTATTTATTTATTTAATGTATTTATTTATTTTATATATATATATATTTTTTTTTATTTAATGTATTTATTTATTTTATTTTATTTTTTTTGGGGGGGGGAGTGATATAAATTAATTATTTTATTTAGCAAGAATGCTTTAAATTGATCAAACGTGATGATAAAGGCATTTATAATGTTACAATATTTTCTATTTCAGATAAATACTGTTCTTCCGAACATTCTATTCATCAAAGAAACCTGAAAAAATTCTACTCGGCTGTTTTCATCATCATCATAATACATGTTTTTAAGCAGCAAATCAGAGTATTAGAATGATTTCTGAAGGAAATATGTAGGATTCATCTTTAAAGGATTGGTGTATTCAAGAAATGTCATAATTTTCTGACTCATATCTTCTGCCAAACACAAAAGAAGATAAAAGGTAATTTCAGCTGTTCATCTCTGCAGTGAAAGTCAATGGTGTCCAAACGATTGAAACACATGGACTTTCACTGTATGGACCAAACGGCTAAAACAGCACTCAAATAGCTTCTTTACTGTTTCACAGAAGAATAAGTCAATCTCCAGAAAGAGCGCGAGTAGATGATTATATTGTGTTTTCTCTTTAAAGCTGGACACGCTGTCTAAAGAAGATCTGATCAAGTTTGCCAAGAAACAGATTGTGGCGATGCAGAAGATCAAGTCCAAATGTGCCGGTAAGATTATAACAGTTGCTGCTTAATTGTAACAAATGATTTGTAAAAGCTTAATATTGTGTTTTTTTTTCCAATTTTGTAAACCAGGTTTAGAGAAGGAGGTTGAGGAGTTGAAACATCCTCCGAGTGGCTCAGACTCCTCGGTTATCCAGGTTAGTAGCTCTGGTTAGTAGCTCTGGTTATCCGGGTTAGTAGCTCTGATTATCCGGGTTAGTAGCTCTGGTTAGTAGCTCTGGTTAGTAGCTCTGGTTATCCGGGTTAGTAGCTCTGGTTATCCAGGTTAGTAGCTCTGGTTAGTAGCTCTGGTTATCCGGGTTAGTAGCTCTGGTTATCCGGGTTAGTAGCTCTGGTTAGTAGCTCTGGTTATCCGGGTTAGTAGCTCTGGTTATCTGGGTTAGTAGCTCTGGTTAGTAGCTCTGGTTATCCGGGTTAGTAGCTCTGATTATCCAGGTTAGTAGCTCTGATTATCCAGGTTAGTAGCTCTGGTTATCCAGGTTAGTAGCTCTGGTTATCCAGGCTAGTAGCTCTGGTTATCCAGGTTAGTAGCTCTGGTTATCCAGGTTAGTAGCTCTGGTTATCCAGGTTAGTAGCTCTGGTTATCCAGGTTAGTAGCTCTGCAGGCTAGTAGCTCTGGTTATATCCAGGTTAGTAGCTCTGGTTATATCCAGGTTAGTAGCTCTGGTTATATCCAGGTTAGTAGCTCTGGTTATATCCAGGTTAGTAGCTCTGGTTATATCCAGGTCAGTAGCTCTGGTTATATCCAGGTCAGTAGCTCTGGTTATATCCAGGTCAGTAGCTCTGGTTATATCCAGGTCAGTAGCTCTGGTTATATCCAGGTCAGTAGCTCTGGTTATATCCAGGTCAGTAGCTCTGGTTATATCCAGGTCAGTAGCTCTGGTTATATCCAGGTCAGTAGCTCTGGTTATATCCAGGTCAGTAGCTCTGGTTATATCCAGGTCAGTAGCTCTGGTTATATCCAGGTCAGTAGCTCTGGTTATATCCAGGTCAGTAGCTCTGGTTATATCCAGGTCAGTAGCTCTGGTTATATCCAGGTCAGTAGCTCTGGTTATATCCAGGTCAGTAGCTCTGGTTATATCCAGGTCAGTAGCTCTGGTTATATCCAGGTTAGTAGCTCTGGTTATATCCAGGTTAGTAGCTCTGGTTATATCCAGGTTAGTAGCTCTGGTTATATCCAGGTCAGTAGCTCTGGCTATCCAGGTCAGTAGCTCTGGTTATATCCAGGTCAGTAGCTCTGGTTATATCCAGGTTAGTAGCTCTGGTTATATCCAGGTTAGTAGCTCTGGTTATATCCAGGTCAGTAGCTCTGGTTATATCCAGGTCAGTAGCTCTGGTTATATCCAGGTCAGTAGCTCTGGTTATATCCAGGTCAGTAGCTCTGGTTATATCCAGGTCAGTAGCTCTGGTTATATCCAGGTCAGTAGCTCTGGTTATATCCAGGTCAGTAGCTCTGGTTATCTCCGGGTCAGTAGCTCTGGTTATCCGGGTTAGTAGCTCTACTAAACCACCTCAGACACACTCTCAGAAATCATCCTTCTGTTCGAAAATAATCTGTACACGTCATATGTTTAACACAAGCTGTGCTCAGTTAGGATAGGTTAGATTGTCCAGCTTTACCAACAGTTAGGGTTAGACTGCTATATTTAATAACTTTTCTAATGAAAAATATGATGGTAAAAGAGCAGAAGCATGTTCTGCTTTATTTTTCCACGAGGAGTGGCGATGACGTGAATCGCTGAAGTAGGAAAGGTAAACATTCCCTCGGTAGCTTCAAAGGACATTTATTGACCTATTATATGATTGTCATAGCAGTATCAGTAAAATGCTGATTTATGAGTTAGCACGAGTGGCTCGGTTATGAAAAGCTGTGAGGAATAAGACGCTACAAGCAGCACATTTGGTTTGTTCCTGAGAAGCGTTCACCCGATGGTGGAAAAGCACTTTATACTCAAAGACAATAGATACCCCTGCTGAAAAACACAATAGAAAATGTATAGATTTAATGGTTATAATGGGAATTGTATTGGTTTTAATGGAAACTATAATGGTGTCTACTAGTATGTGATGGATTCTATTGGTGGGATGTTAAATCATATTGGAAAAATGCCCAAAACACACTACAAAAAGGATTTTTGTAATGTTTTACTGGAGAAAGCTAATGGTTTATAATGGTGTTTTAATGGAAAGTTAACCATTGGAATTTCTGTGATGGTTTCTATTGGGCTTCTATTGTTTTTTTTAGTAGAGATAGGAGGCCCATCATGGAATCATAGGAAGCCCTGCCTGTTTGCGTATGAAAATGATTTGTATGAAGGATGTGTTTGAGAGTTTATGGTATGTACAGGAGCTGAGCGAGCGAATGGAGGCTGTGCTGCTGGAGAAAGCAGAGAGTCAACAGAGCCTTTCATTACTGCGCAGAGAACACGAGGAGCTCCAGAAGCAAGCGCAGGTAACCTTACATCCACCGAGGGTTTCACTTTTGTGCTTTTCTGTCGTCTAGAGTTCACTAGTATGCAGCAAAGATAATAAATATTAAAGATAATAAACTGCATAAGTAAAGTGAATGAATAAATATAATAAAAAACTTGCCCCTTTTAAGGTCATTGCACAATGAGTCTGAAATTTTAGCATGCGTTTTTCAGTTTCTTTCATATTCCTCATACTTTCATATCAAAATGCATGCTACGGATGCAAAAACGCAGAAAACGGAACCTGATCGGACGAAAATTTCGGACTCTGTGTGCAATGACCTTAAGTCTAAAATTTTCGCACATTAAAAAATAAGACCTCACATGTCAATCACGTTTACACACTGCCTCCGAAACTTTCGTCCGATCAGGTTCTGTTTTCGCATCCGTAGCATGCATTTTGATATGAAAGTATGAGGAATACGAAAAAAACGGATAAACGCACGCAAAAATTTAGGACTCGGTGTGCAGTGACCTTTAAACTTGCACTCTATTCATTTACTAATTTTTTTTTTTTTTTAAATACCAGCTTCTCTATTCTTTTTCTATTCTATCCGTTTTCTTTTTATTATATAGTTAAAAAAAAAACTTGCTATGTGTACTGCGTTAAAGGGGGGGTACAATGCTGTTTCGTGCATTCAGAGTTGTTTACACTGTTAAAGGGTTGGATTCTCAGGCTAAGCATGGACAAAGTTTCAAAAACCGATTTGGGAGTATGATGTATTTCTGTGCCAAAAATCTCACTTCCGGGTTCATACACGTTTCGGAGAGTTTTTTTTTCAATCATGGCTCTTGCTGATGTAAACGAGGTTGGAACTCCTTATATGGGCATTTTTCCTGGAAGAACACGCCCCTGCATGCATCGACCGGAGCGAGAGCAGCCAATAAACACGCTTCATTCATCCGCACCGCACAGGACTCACTCAGGAAGAACGTCTCTAAAGAAGAGTGTTTTTGGTTGTGAGGGAAAGATAACCTTGTTCAGCTTCCCGAAGAACCCAGCGTTACGTGAACAGTGGATACAGTTTGTTTTTTGGGGCGGCAACTGAGTTTCTCAAGTGTGTTTGTTGACGAGCGTTTTATAAACAAGGCCCAGTTCGACGCTGGATTTGCACATGGTTTAATACTGAAAGACAGAGTGGTCCCAGCTTTAAGAGATCCCGGTCATGATTCAGAACTGCAGATGGTAAGTGAAACGGCATCAAATGTCTGTGTTTTGTTGGTGATCGGCGCTCAAGTGCTCGTCACTCTTTAGCTCCGCCCATGACATGCCTTCACTCTTTAGCTCCGCCCACGACACGCCTTCACTCTTTAGCTCCGCCCACGACACGCCTTCACTCTTTAGCTCTGCCCACGACACGCCTTCACTCTTTAGCTCCGCCCACACGGCACACCTCCAGGAGCTCGGCTTTTTTCGGAGAAAATCGTAAAGCTGTATCTTTCTTTTATAAATATGATTAAACTAAAGACTTTTTGGAGATATGAAGGATGCAGTACTACTCTATAGGTACTCAAGATTAACATGAGATTGGGTGAAACTATGTGTGTTATGCCCCCTTTAAGCTGAGACTTGTTATAGCACTTTCATATCATTGCTCTTTTTTTGATTTTGATTGCTTCCATTGTCCTCATTTGTAAGTCGCTTTGGATAAAAGCATCTGCTAAATGACTAAATGTAAATTCATAAATGCAGGAAACCCGACGCTCCGAGAGCACAGCGGCCGACACGTTTGAGCAGACTGTGAGCCCCATCAAAGATCAGGAGGATCTCGGAGACAGAGCAGAGCGCTTCATGAAGCAGTACAGAGCCGTGAAGGAGCGCACAGCCGGCTCGCTGCAGGAGAAGCTCCAGAGCGTCTTCCAGCAGCGCGACCGGCTGTTCGAGCAGATCAGAAACGCTGACGAAACCTCAGACCCGGCAGAGGAGGCGGAAAGACTGGAGATGTCTTTTGAGGACCTGAGGAATACAAATGAAGAAATTCTAGTGAGCCTACAACACAAGGAGACTCTCGTCCTCGAGTTGAAGGAGATGCTGAAGTCCATGGCATCAGAATCGAAGCTGAATCAGAGAAGGAACCTGAGCGAGGAGAAGCACATGAGGACCCTCGAGGAGGACGCCAGTGCTCTTCAAGCCAGACAGCAGGAGTGTCAAGACACCATCAGACTTCTCCAGTCTCAGATCACCAGTCTGTCAGAAGAGAGAGACGCCCTTCGGCGAGACGTGGAGCGGCTCTTGACTCATGCTCAGGAGGAGAGAGCGGTCTTACGCCAGCGGCTGGAGGAGGCCAGCGAGGAGCGGGCGGCACAGATCCACGAGCTCCTGCGGGAGAAGGACCTGCTGAAGGCCAGTCTGGAGGACGTGCTGTTAGACACCGAAGGACTGCAGAAGGACCTGAGAGACATGCAAGCCATGAATGTGAAGCTGAGGGCTGAAAACCACAGCCTGTTCTTTCAAGTCGCTGACTTGAGCAGGAGTTTAGAGCATTTGCTAGGTTGCAGCAAAGATGATGAATACTAAATATAATAAACTGCAAGTATAATAACAAGTAAAGTGAATAAATAAATTCATGTATAATGCACAAAATAAACAAATAAATAAATAAATAAATAAATGGTCCAGTGGGGTTATTGTATTATTTTTATATCAAATCAAACCAAATCAAATTTTATTTATAAAGCATATTTAAAGTCAACCTTGGTTTGCCATGTCATATCATTTAGTGTAGTTTAATTAGTAGTAATTTCTTATTGAAGTATTTTTCTTTATTTATATCAGGGTTCCCGCGGGTCCTTTTAAAAAGTCTTAAATTTACCTGTATTAAATTTAAGGTCATAAAAAGTCTTAAATTGTACAAGAAAGTCTTAATTATGATTTCAAGAGGTCTTAAATTTGGGTACAGACCAGAATCGCGATACAGCTTAATGTGACGATTAAACTTCAAAAGGCTATAAATGAATATGAGCGCTGCACGTTCAAAGTCCAGTGCTAGGCTGCTCTGTGTTCTGCTGTTTTCTTTCGGTCTACTCACTCGACATCTCACTATGGGAAACGCCTCTTGTGTGATCATCTGTGAAGCCCTATACAATCACGGCCACAGGCCCGTGCTCTCGGGAAGCCCCACCTCTTCCTATATAAACAGCAGCGCTGGCTCAGTATGACATCCTACATCTCTTCACTCGTGGCATCCAAGCTACCAGCCCTTGATTTCAATGCACTTAGTGTTACTTTGGCAAGACTAAACTGTCCGAAAAACAAGTTACCATTTGTTGTAGGGCGTCAGGCTATCTAAGAACATTAAGTGTATCGAAACACTTTACCAAGCACATAAAGTAGACAAAATCAACTTACCAGTTGAATTAATGGCTATTTCCACGAAGTCAAACAGGTCTAGTGCACCTTCCCGACCTTGTCCTGAGGGATGTGGATTCACTATTGCAGCTAAAGATCTGAATGTAGAATGCCCGGTGTGTCTAGGCCCGGAGCATGCCCAAGCGGCATTACAAGCACCGATCTCTTGTAATCAATGCAGCAAACTGATGTCAGATGATGGCGAGGAGGAGGATGAAAAAGACCCGTTTGTTCCTCGCACGGAGTCCCCTGGTTACCAGCCAGGGGTAGAAGTACAGCAGACGGCAGCAGTGGGTACAACTCTGCACGAGGTTTGCCGTCGAGCGGCAAGTAGACTGGGCATTGATTGGCCGTGAGCTCTTCCAGTCGCAAAACGCTCGAGGCTAGATGGGAAGTGCCTTGTTCATACAACCTCAACAGTTCATCGGGCACTTCCACCTTTCCAGGACTGTATGGATGATCTGATGAAATATTGGGAAAGACCACTGTCATCTAGAGATCCATTATATGGATTTTCCTCGCTGGACATGGCAGACATGCAGGAGATGGGCCCCATCTAGATCCCCGATCGCACCTAAGCTGCCTCAAAGATCTGATCGTTTTTCTGCATCGATTTTTTTTGAGAAGATTTATAAATCTTCAACTCGGACGGGGCACGCTACTAAAGCAATCACTCTTCTGTTGGCTTACGTCACCGAACTGGAGGAAGAGATGGCAGGGGCCTTGTCGCAAGGAAAGGACGTCATTGAGCTGTGGACCGAGATTCGACGGTAACGGATCTCATATTACGCTCATCAAGATGCCTGGCTCAGTCCACAGGAAGAACAGTGGGTCTGGCGGTAGTTGGGCAGAGGGCACTCTGGCTGAATTTGTCCACCATGGGGGAAAAAGATAAGACGCACTTCCTTGATCAGCCGGTAGATCCTAAAGGCCTGTTCGGGCCGGCTGTGGCAACGATGCAGCAGCAATTTAAGAGAAGGGAACAAGAAGCCTTCAGGTCGTTTGTGCCATGTAGAGTCCCTATGCAATGACAAACATCACGTCCTGTTTATACACAAGCAAGAGGGCAAGCATATTGGCAAGGGCCGAAGAGGAGAAGTACATCCGCGCGAATGGCTGTTCCGTTTGATCAAGGTAAAGTATCTTCCTCTTGGCAGTGGAAATCTTTCACTCAAGCAGCAGAGAAAGAAGCAGGCGGTTTAGCAGATCCCGATCTGTTTCTCACATTGTCTCCGCAAATCCCCGGGAGTACAATGATGAGCATCAAAGGCACTCACCAACACCGCACATACCTTGGGGTCGAGTAGAGAATGTCAAAAAGCACCATCGCACACCTGTTTCCCCTGTGTTGTTGAATCAAATAAAGCAGACTGTTTATGCACAAGAGGAGAGGGCAGATCTGCATACAAAGGCAGTGTTAATGCATTTGAATGCTCTGGGTTTTGTTGTAAACAAGAAGAAGAGCTTGTTAACTCCGACTCAGTCAATACTATTTCTGGGTTTAAACCTAAACTCGGTATCTTACAGGGCAACCCTGTGAGAACAGAGGGAGGAGAATGTAAGGAACTGTGCAAGACCGTTTCATCTGGGAAAAACGATCTCTTTTCGGCTGTGTCTGAGGCTTCTGTGGCTTCTGTCATAGCGGTAGTGCCTTTGGGGCCACTGTTCATGAGAGATTTTCAGAGATGGGTTGCTTCTCTGAAATTAAACCCCTCCAGACATAAAGGGGATGGATGCATTAGCACATCCCTGGCCGGAGACCCTGTTATATGCTTTCCCACCGGTAAGCCTTATCCTCCCCACACTGTCCAGAATCGGATCACAGAGGGTGAGGGTGCTCCTAATAGCCCCGTTATGGCCAGGGAGGACATGGACAGCAGAGATAGTTCAACTGCTGTATTCGCATCCATGGCGTCTTCCTCAGCGCAGAGATCTCCTCTCTCTGGCAGGGGGGAGAATTTTTCATCCACATCCGGAGAGGTGGAATCTTTGGGTCTGGCCTGTGAAAGGTCTAATCTGAATGCCCTGGGCCTGCATCAGAATGTGATCTCCACCATACAGAGTGCTAGAGCAGACTCCACCAGATCTCTGTATGAGGAAAAATGGAAAAGGTTTGAGACATGGTGTCGGGAAAGATACCATTTCTTTCATCAGTGTCGGACATCCTTACCCTCCTTCAGGAGATGCTAGAAGGCAAAGCCTTCTCTACAATCAAAGTGTACCTTGCGGCCATTTTATCTTGCCACATGGGATTTAACGGTGAAACAGTAGGAAAGCATCCTATCGTAAGTAGATTTATGAAGGGGGTGCGCCATTTGAGACCAATCACCAAACCTACGTTACCAGCATGGGATCTGGTCCTGGAAGGACTCAGGGAAGCCCCTTTTGAACCCTTGGAGCAGGCAGATTTGAAGATTGTCTTGTACAAGACAGCTTTACTGCTCGCCCTAACCTCTATGAAGCGGGTTGGAGAGTTACATGCATTATCTATCAACCCTGCATGTATTAGGTTCACACAATTTTTCCAAGGTTATTTTGAGCCCGGACCCAGCATTTGTGCCCAAGGTAATCAAGCCTGGCTATTCATGTATGGAGATAGAAATTCATGCTATCCACCCTCCTCTCTGAGTCCCCAAGGATAGGGGATCTGCAGCACTTGTGTCCAATTAGAGCATTAAGGATTTAATGGGTTAAATCCTTACTTGGAGAAGACAGGTTTTTATAAGATCAGAAAAACTCTTGTGTGTTTTGCGAACCCTAAGATGGGCCAGGCACTGTCGAAACAGCGAATATCTCACTGGATAGTGGAAGCTATAAAACTGGCGTATTCAGTGAAAGGTCAGTTATTACTAGGAGACCTAAGAACCCATTCTACAAGAGGAATGGCCGTGTCTTGAGCGATATTTAAGGTTATCTCCATGGAAGATGTGTGTGCGGCAGCCGACTGGGCTTCTCCTCATACTTTTGTGAGATTTTATAAATTGGATGTGACATAATCTGCTTTGGTACAGGCAGTACTGGAAGCACAGTAAGAAAACGGGTAGGAGGATAGAAGACTCCTAAGTGCAATGAATAAGCTAAGGGATGCCTGAATATTGGGCGTTTTCTATATCCCATAGTGAGATGCCGAGCGAGTCGACCGAAAGAGAACGTTGGGTTATGGTTATAACCTTGGTTCTCTGAGGGAGATGAGTGAGACATCTCACCAAAGGGCCCATTATTCGTATACTTGGAAGAGCTGTAAAGTATGCCATACTGAGCCAGCGCTGCTTTTTATATAGGAAGAGGTGGGGCTTCCCGAGAGCGCGGGCCTGTGGGCGTCACTGTATAGGACTTCACGGATGACCACGCAAGAGGCGTTTCCCATAGTGAGATGTCTCACTCATCTCCCTCAGAGAACCAAGGTTATAACCATAACCCAACGTTACCGTGGAAACCGTTCCGAAAGCGCCTCCTGCTGGCAGAGAATGAATGTGCATGTTCAATAAGGCTGTTGTTGTGAGTAGGGTATACATGCAATACCGGAGGCTGTAGTTTCAGAACCATATTTCTAGGACCCTATGTTTTTGTTTTGTTTTTGTAATTATTTAATTTTTTTTTTTTTGTATGTATTATGTCAGTTCTTCCAGCCAATTCTATCAAACCTTTACAATTATTCCAGAACGCGGCAGCAAGATAAATTTTTAATGAGCCAAAAAGAATGCACGTCACACCTCTGTTTATCAATTTGCACTGGCTACCAATAGCTGCTCACATAAAATTCAAGGCATTCATTTCTGCAGTCCTGAAACTGCAGCCTCTGGTATCGCAGGAACACTGGGTTGTTTTTGTTCAGACCAATGCGAAAAATCAACCCATGTTTTTACCCTGTAAACACATAGAGCTGTAAATGTGAACTGGTGGATTGATAAGAAGATAATTCATTATAAAAATCTAAACCGTAAAATGTGTTTGTATGTTATTTAATTAATATAATAATTTATTGATAATTGTTTAAATTAATATAATAATTCATACTTTTGACTCATCCATTTTCTTAAAAAATGGTTTAAATGCTGAAATGGGAAGTTTATCACATTTTATAAAACTTATTGTTTTTGTGAAAACTTCTATCTGAACTGTAAATCATGCTTTTTACAGTCATTTTACACTTTAATGGTTTACCATAGACATTGCCCTACCCCGCTCATATGGTATTAATTTTATTTGTGCAGGTCTTAAAGTTCTTAAGTCTTAAATTTGAGCTTAAAAATCCTGCAGCAACCCTGTATATGTATATTTCTTAGTCTTTCTCCTCTAATAAGATAATGAAGTCTAATTAAAGCATGTGTTAAAGGTGAAGAGACTTGTTTGTGTTTGGATTTACAGTTATGAATCCATGATTTTCATGGGTTCTATCTGTAACTGTACATGCAATATTATTTTAACTCCACTGTGAAGTAACTGACTTTAGTTCTCATGCATTTACAGGAGACAGTGGCAAGATTAGCAGCTCTTCAGGAGGAACTAGACTTAAAAAACAAAGAGTACACAGAAATGCAGAAGCACACAACTGAGCTCACTGAGGACTTCAAGGCAGCTTGTACCGAATACGAGTCCAAAATATCTCAAGCTGGAGAGGAGCTGGCAGAAGCCAGGCACCAGTGGATGGCAGAGACGGAGAAACTCAAAGACTCTCACCAGATGAGCCTCACCGAATCCCAGCAGGAGACGGAGAACCTCCAGAGGGAGATGGAAGCGCTGAGAAGACAGTATGAGGATGAGGTGCGGTTCCTAGAGGAGCAGCTGGAGGTGAACGCGGCCGACTTCGAGAGGGAGCGTGAGCGGCTGCTTCTGCTGCAGGACGAGCTCACGGAGCAGCTGGCGCTGAAGGAGGGATTCCTGCAGGACGTCCAGGAGGAGGAAGAGGACGCTAGCAGAGCCGCCGCGCCTCCCAAACACTCACCGAGTGCCCAGACCTCGGACCTTCCGGCTTCAGACGACTCGAGCGACGAGGGCGGCGCGATGGAGGATCTGCAGTCTCAGAACATGATGCTCCAGGAGGAGCTTGTGTTTCTGCAAAACGTGAAGCTGGAGCTGGAGTCCGAGCTGAAGCAGGTGCGAGAGGAGTTCACCGTGGAGAAGGACGAGCTGGAGTTCAGAATCAATGAGCTGCAGATGAACCGAGACAATGCAGACACCTCTGTGGAGCGATGCGGCGTCCAAACCTTAGACGAGTCCCACAGCGACGATCTGAAGGAAACCCGCTCTAGTGCTGGAAGAGAAGAAACGCAGCATGACGGATGCTCGGCTCTTTCTGAAGATAAGAGCACAGCGGCCGACACGTTTGAGCAGACTGTGAGCCCCGTCACAGATCAGGAGGATCTCGGAGACAGAGCAGAGCGCTTCATGAAGCAGTACAGAGCCGTGAAGGAGCGCACGGCCGGCTCGCTGCAGGATCTGCAGGAGAAGCTCCAGAGCGTCTTCCAGCAGCGCGACCGTCTGTTCGAGCAGATCAGAAATGCTGAAGAAACCTCAGTGGAGGAGGAGGGACTGGAGATGTCTTTTGAGGACCTGAGGAATACAAATGAAGAAATCCTAGTGAGCCTACAACACAAGGAGACTCTCGTCCTCGAGTTGAAGGAGATGCTGAAGTCCATGGCGTCTGAATCGAAGGAGGAGCGCATGAAGACCCTCGAGGAGGACGCCAGACATCAAGACACCATCAGACTTCTCCAGTCTCAGATCGCCAGTCTGTCAGAAGAGAGAGACGCCCTTCGGCGAGACATGGAGCGTCTCTCCGCCGCTCAGTGCCGCATTGCTGAGATCCTCCAGCAGAGTTTCTCTGAGACAGAGGTGGATGGCGCATCTGATATCTCCACCCTCGTAGAGCGCCTCTGGACTCAAGCCCAGGAGGAGAGAGCGGTCTTACACCAGCGGCTGGTAGAGGCCGGCGAGGAGCCGGCGGCGCGGATCCACGAGCTCCTACGGGAGAAGGACCTGCTGAAGGCGAGTCTGGAGGACGTGCTGTTAGACACCGAAGGACTGCAGAAGGACCTGAGAGACATGCAAGCCATGAATGTGAAGCTGAGGGCAGAAAACCACAGCCTGCTCTCTCAAGTCGCTGACTTGAGCAGGAGTTTGGAGGAGAAAGAAAAGGAGTCGCCGGATGAAAGTGATGCTCAGCTTCATGAGGCCGGCGAGCTCCAGCAGGTTCTTGCTGACAGAGACACTCTAATATCTCAGCTCAGAGAAGA
This sequence comes from Aspiorhynchus laticeps, assembly GCA_023376895.1. Taxonomy (NCBI): domain Eukaryota; kingdom Metazoa; phylum Chordata; class Actinopteri; order Cypriniformes; family Cyprinidae; genus Aspiorhynchus; species Aspiorhynchus laticeps. The sequence continues at coordinate 46,288,149 of CM041799.1, forward strand.
AGTCGGTCACTTACAGGTATTGTGTGTTTGTGATGCAGGCTAGAATGTTTTCTTGTATACAAGATAAGTCAGTCACAAAGATATCAAAGAATAGCAGAGTCAGCTTCTATCTGTGCATGAGAGACCAGAGTGATGATATATTGATATATTTGATGTATTTTTGTGTTCCCGTATGCTCCATAAGCATAAGAAAGAATCCACTCTTGTGTTTCCATGAATTATAATAAGGGTTGCAAAAAGGTGGAAAATTTCCAGTAACTATTTTGGAAACATTCCAGAAATTTTCCACCCCTTTGCAATTATAAAAACATAGACTACGTTTACATGGACATCAGTAATCTAATTATTTACCTTATTCTGAATAAGACAATATTATGATTAAGGTGTTTACATGAGTCGCTTTTAGAATAGTCCTTTAATGTTCCAGTTTCACATGTTATAGTACATAGATCGATTAATGGCATGCGTCATTACGCGACGCCATCCGACGTCCCCTCAAGAATTTCACGTATAAACATAGTTCGTCTTCATGATGATGCCATATACAGTTTTGGGTTTCATTTTTCATTTTATGAAAGTTTCAAGTGCAGTTAATTATTTTCGTGCGTACAGACAACGGCGGTGTTGAAGCTCTTTTATTTGCCGTCAAACGGTTGATCATCATTGCCGCGTGTGTGTGTGTGTGTGTGTGTGTGTGTGTGTGTGTGTGTGTGTGTGTGAGAGAGTGTGTGTGTGTGTCCTGTCGCTAAATGCAGCGAAAAGTCCTACACGACGGTGATAGTGTGATTAAGGTGTTTACATGTCTGTACCGCACTTCAGTAATGCGACTAAAATAGGAATACTCCACATGTCTTAATTCGATTTGTGTTAACTTCGATTATGACTTTAGCCGGATTAAGGTAATCAAAAATCTCTGTTTACATGGTAGACTCTTAATCAGAGTATTGTCTTAATCATATTAAAATCGGATTATTAATGTCCATGTAAACGTAGTCATTGAGAGATGGACATTGGCAGGCAGTATTAGAAACCTCCACACAGAAGCTTCAGCTCATTTAAAGGATTAGTTCACTTCCAGAATAATAACTTCATGATCATTTACTCACCCCATGTCATCCAAGATCTTCATGTCTTTCTTTCTCCAGTCGAAAAGAAATAAGGTTTTTGAGGAAAACATTCCAGGATTTTTCTCCATATAGTGGACTTTAATGGAGGCCGATGGGTTAAAGGTCCAAACTGCAGCTTCTACACAATCCCAGCCGAGGAATAAAGGTCTTATCTAGCAAAACGATTGGGCATTTTCTTAATAAATGTATATACTTTTTAACCACAAATGCTTGTCTTGTCCTAGCTCTGCGATGCACGTCCACGGCTTCACATTGGAAAGGTCACGCATGACATAGACGGATATAGTACCGAATTCCAGCTGTTTTTCTCCTCCAACTTCAAAATCGTCCAACATGGTTGTTTTACCTTTTAAAGTGCATTTGATTAAGTCTTTGCATGTTTGATTATTAAACAATGGGTTGATTCTTCCGCCTACATCATGCGTGACCTTTCCAACTCGAAGCCGTGGACACAGAGCTAGTGCAAGACAAGCATTTGTGGTTTAAAAATTATATAAACGTTTATTTTTCTTTAGAAAATGACCAATCGTTTCGCTAGATAAGACCTTTATTCCTCGGCTGGGATCGTGTAGAGCTGCAGTTTGGACCTTTAACCCGTCGGCCTCCATTAAAGTCCACTATATGGAGAAAAATCCTGGAATGCTTTCCTCAAAAACCTTATTTCTTTTCGACTGGAGAAAGAAAGACATGAACATCTTGGATAACACAGGGGTGAGTAAATAATCAGGATGTTTTTATTCCGGAAGTGAACTAATCCTTTAATGCCTGGTGTTTATTTAGAGGATCTACAGACTTGAGGATGGACCAGCCTAACATTTTCTAATAATTTTGCATTAATACTCTTAAGATGCAGAGTTATTTATAGCAGAATTGCTCAACAAATTCTAACAAAGATCTCTTATGTTTCTCTTCACCTGACCGTCCACTTTCAGATGTGCAAAGAGTCATCGGCGTCTGATGAAAATGAACAAATGAAGGCGTTATCTCATGAAATAGGTAATTAGTCTTTGAGAAAACCTTTTAATTTCATGATGCCGGTTTCTATTATATTCTTGCTGATTCGTCTGTCGTGTAGAAATGCTGAAGAAGGAAAGCAAAGATAAGGACGAACGCATGAACAAAATCAAAGCTGTTGCTGTGAAGGCTAAAAAGGAGCTGGATAACAGCAAGAAAGAGGTTTGGCATGTCTCTTACTCGTGGAGACGGAGGTCAGATAGCCGTCTCTGTCAGTGCTGTTGATTTGGGATGTGTTTGGTGCTCTAGGTCGTCTCTCTGAGAGAAGAAGCAGACCAGATGAAGACCGAGCGAGACGCGTTATCACGATCTGTGAAGGACATCATCCACGGCGCAGAGGACTATAAGGTTTTGAGTTCAGTGCTTTAGTAGTGGTTTAACCCTCTGGTTGTGCTCGGGTCAGTTTGACCACAAGAGTTTTCTTTCTCCCGAAAATGTTACTTAATGTTATCACATTGGACTGAAATTTACTGACTGTTCACACAGGGTTTAATTACTTTCACAGCAAAAATTGCTCATTTTCGTTAAACGTTTTTTATTTTATTCAGCCTCGTTACACTTGTGGTGTTCCCAGTCCACAAAAAATAGCTTATAAATCTGGTGTTATGCGATATTATCACCTAATATTGGTGTCTTTCAATTACGACTGGTTTCGTTTATTTTTGGATCTGATTTTTTTTGTAGACCTCAATAATCTGAGTTTACGTACCTAATTTTTTAAGTGGAATTTTCTTTATTTGTGGATAATTTTGTCAATATTAAATAAAAATCTTAAAAAATTTGCACTTTTTATCACACTAGCATTGCTTTAATGGTTAACCAAGAAATTTGTTTTGAAAAGCTTTTATTTAAATAAAAAATTGCATAAAAATCACACTTGTGGTGTTTCCGGTCAAATGACCGGCCTACAAAAAATAGCCTATAAATCTCGTGTTATGCGATATTATCGTCTAATATTAGTATCAATCTGTCAGCTTGTTTTGTTTCAATTATTGTTTATTTTTGGATCTGATTTTTTTTTTGTAGGACTCAATAATCTGAGTTTACGTACCTAAATTTTAAAGTGGAAAAAAAAATTATTTGTGGATATTTTTGTCAATATTAAATAAAATATGATAAATAATCACACTGTTTATCACACTAGCATTGCTCTAATGGTTAACCAAGAAATTTGTTTTGAAAAGCTTTTATTTTTTTTTAAATTGCATAAAAATCACACTTGTGGTGTTTCCGGTCAAAAATGACCGGCCTACAAAAAATAGCCTATAAATCTCGTGTTATGCGATATTATCATCTAATATTGGTATCAATGTTTTTGGCAGCTTGTTTTGTTTCAATTAGTGTTTGTTTTTGGAACTGATTTTTTTTGTAGGCCTCATTAATCTGAGTTTACGTACCTCGTTTTTTTAGTGGAAAAACATTTGTGGATCATTTTGTCAATATTAAATAAAATATGAAAAAAAAATTGCAGAAAGATTTTTTGTGGGCCTGTCATTTTTGACAAGTGTTATAGGGATTTGAACACAACCTGAGGGTTAATTAATTTGTAGATGAGAGATTTACTAATGTAAAACAATGCTTGTCTAGAACCTGACGGTGGATTATGACAAGCAGACCGAGCTGCTGGATCAGGAGCGAGAGAAGCTGGAGCAGGCCAATAAACACAATGAAGACTTGACCAAACGCCTTCAAAACGCCATTCAGCAGGTACTTCAGCAACACCCGTCCATCCATCATGTGAAAGCAAGTGTGATTTATGGGCGGAATAGGTTTGGAGTTACACACAAAGACCTGGGGGCTGTTTCATAAAACAAGTTTACCAAATAAGCCAGGCTTATTTCAGTTAGTCTGACTTGGTGATTTGGTTCAAAGTAAGTCAGACTAACTGAAATACAGGTGCATCTCAATAAATTAGAATGTCGTGGGAAAGTTCATGCATTTCAGTAATTCAACTCAAATTGTGAAACTCATGTATTAAATAAATTCAATGCACACAGACTGAAGTAGTTTTTTGTCTTTTAATTGTGATGATTTAGGCTCACATTTAACAAAAACCCACCAATTCACTCTCAACAAATTAGAATACTTCATAAGACCAATAAAAAAAACATTTTTAGTGAATTGTTGGCTTTCTGGAAAGTATGTTAATTTACTGTATATGTACTCAATACTTGGTAGGGGCTCCTTTTGCTTTAATTACTGCCTCAATTCGGCGTGGCATGGAGGTGATCAGTTTGTGGCACTGCTGAGGTGGTATGGAAGCCCAGGTTTCTTTGACAGTGGCCTTCAGCTCATCTGCATTGTTGGGTCTGGTGTCTCTCATCGAGTCTCCATGGGGTTCAGGTCAGGCGAGTTTGCTGGCCAATCAAGCACAGTAACACCATGGTCATTGAACCAGCTTTTGGTACCTTTGGCAGTGTAGGCAGGTGCCAAGTCCTGCTGGAAAATGAAATCAGCATCTCCATAAAGCTTGTCAGCAGACGGAAGCATGAAGTGCTCTAAAATTTCCTGGTAGATGGCTGCGTTGACTGTGGACTTCAGAAAACACAGTGGACCACACCAGCAGATGACATGGCAGCCCAAATCATCACTGACTGTGGAAACCTCACACTGGACTTCAAGCAACATGGATTCTGTGCCTCTCCACTCTTCCTCCAGACTCTGGGACCTTGATTTCCAAATGAAATGCAAAATTTACTTTCATCTGAAAAGAGGACTTTGGACCACTGAGTCCAGTTCTTTTCTCCACAGCCCAGGTAAGACGCCTCTGACGTTGTCTCTGGTTCAGAAGTGGCTTGGTAGCCCTTTTCCTGAAGACGTCTGAGCGTGGTGACTCTTGATGCACTGACTCCAGCTTCAGTCCACTCCTTGTGAAGCTCTCACAAGTGTTTGAATCAGCTTTGCTTGACTGTATTCTCAAGCTTGCGGTCATCCCTGTTGCTTGTGCACCTTTTCCTACCCAAATTCTTCCTTCCAGTCAACTTTGCATTTAATATGCTTTGATACAGCACTCTGTAAACAGCCACACCTTTCAGTAATGACCTTCTGTGACTTACCCTCTTTGTGGAGGGCGTCAATGTTCGTCTTCTGGATCATTGCCAAGTCAGCAGTCTTCTCCATTATTGTGGTTTCAAAGAACAAGAGATACCCGGAATTTATACTGTATGGATGGTCATTAATTGAAACTCAAATGTAAATATTCTAATATTTTGAGATACAGATTTTTGACTTTCATGAGCTGTAAGCTCTAATCATCAATTAAAACATTTTTTTTTTAAATGTTTTACTTTACATGTAATGAATCCTAAAATATATGAAAGTTTCACTTTTTGAAATAAGTTACAAGAAAAAATGAACTTTTTCACGACATTCTAATTTGAGATGCACCTGTAAGCCTGGCTTATTTGGTAAACTTGTTTCATGAAACAGCCCTCAGAAGTCTGTGAAATATGGATGATGTTGTTAGTTAATGTGATTCTCTATGCCTGTGGTTCTTCTGGAGGAGCGTGAGGAGAACTCACTTCATATAATCACTAAAAATCTGTAAATGACTGAAGGTCACTGAGCAAAGCAGATGAAGAGCACGGTATGATTGCAGCACTAACAGAAGGAGCGTGCTGACCGAGGCTGGGGTCGAGTGACTGTATTATGTGTTTTCTCAGCACGAGCTGCTGTCCTCCGAGCGAGAGGACCTCGTGTCCCGTATAGAGACGCTGCAGAGTAACGCCACACAGCTGGAGGCACAGATACTGGACACGCAGAAGCTGAAGTGTGGGCTGGAGCGAGACCTGGAGGCAGAGAGGCTTTTAAGAGAGCAGAAGTCTAAGGTACACGCAGCACGCCTCAGCCAAACCCTTCCCTCTCGCTCTGTACATCTCTCCGTGCTTCTCTGTGAGGTTTGATCGGTGTGTTTTCTTGCAGGAGCATCAGTGTGCGGTCAGGGAGGTGGAGGAGCTCCAGGCTCAGCTCAGCAGACACAGACAGCAGCTCCAGCAAACGTCTCAGGAGCTCGAGCAGCTGCGCAAGGTACGGTCAAACCTCCTCTGACCCCGATTCTGACCCCAGACAGATGTTCATACAGTACACTACTACATTTACATCTACACTGCCCTCCAAAAGTTTGGAAACGCCCTAGAAAAGTGTGCTTTTGGACGATGTCAGCATAAATCCTTATCATTTTTTGGTGCAAATACATTAAAGTAACTTGACATTATCATTGAAGCCCAGCAATAATAATTTTCATTTTGATTACATAATAATGGCAATATATGCATGTCAAAGTCAGACATGCTGTGTTTACTGGTTTTTAACAGATTTTTGGCTCAGCACACCTTAATAGCGTCAACAATTGATTCCCAATTAAGTTTAGAATACAATGAACCAATTAGAACACAATTTAGGTCAGATAGTTTACCAGTATTACAAGTTTCTTCTATGTATAAACTGTTTATGTACTGTATTAATATGTTTTCGTAGTTTGTGTTGTCCCTTATCAGTGCAAAATGATCACAAATTAAAAAGGATTCATGCCAATATTGTCCAAAACCACACTTTTCTAGAAATTTCCAAACTTTTGGAGGGCAGTGTATGTTTAGTCATTTAACACATGCTTACTTACAAATGAGGACAATGGAAGCAATCAAACCCAACAAAACAGCAATAGTGCTGTAACAAGTCTGTTAGCTTAACATAAGATATGAGAAAAGCCTGAAATCGATATTTCAAAAATTTCGTGACCTATCCTTTTTATTAATATAGTTTTTTTTTAATGTAAATATGGTTACACTATAAAAAAGAGACTAAAACTGCCAGTAGGTGGCAGTAAAATGTCTTAATGACTAAATCTTTGAGTCATTTATTCATTGGATTCGTTCAAAACGCAGATGCATGTTTTTGTGTGCTTGGAAATGCACAATGCTTGCCATATGGTTTTAATAGGTAATATTTGCATCGGCAAACTGAGCAAAAACAGACTATTTTGTTCAAAATATAACACAATATTAACTTATTTACTTAATGAAATCAGTTACTATTAGTATTGTTATTAATTTAGGCAGGATTTTGACTGGAGACTAGATTTAGCTCAAGATCAGTACCCAGTTAGTAATGGTATTTTAATTTTAAATCCATAAATCCTGGTATTAAATGTTGCATGCACTGCAAATTTTTTAAAAAAAATTAACATCTTTCTCAGTATTCTTGTTTTTTTTTTTATATACAAAAATCTAAACATCCTTAAATCAAGATACTGGAGGCAGAAAATGAAGTAAAAATTAAAAAATTAAGTGAGTTTGTTTAAAACAAGAACAAAATATCTGTAAATGGAGTGTGATAATGTAGTTTTGCTTTGAATTAAGTAGATTTTTCTGACCCGGTTGCCAGGTATTTTTCATGTTTTAATCATAAGGTCTTATAATTTTGAGCAAATTCTGAGAAAACAAGACTTCTTGGTCCGGTTCCACAGACAGGGTTTAGACTAAGCCAGGATTAGGCTATGCTTCAATTAGGACGTTTATGTAATTTTTATTAACATGCCTTAGAACAAAACATTACTGGTGTGCGTCTTAAGACAAAACAAAGGCACTGATATATTTTAAGATCAATAGTGCAAGTTTATTTCATTTAAAACAGCTCAGATTCACACTTTAGTCTGGGTCTAGGCTTAAGCCTTGTCTGTGAAACCAGAGGCTTATCTTCTGTTATTTAGCTTCTCGGATAAATGTATCTTGATTTATGGTTTGCGCTCTGAAACGAGACAAAAACACTGAGGAAGAACATACTTTTTTGTTTTGCTGTGTGATTAAAAGTAAAGTAATTTCCATATTCTAGAGATATTGAAGCCTTAGTTTAATTTGAGATTAATTTATAGTAACGATTAGCACTTTTAGGCCTGGTTAGACTAAGCCAGGATTAGGCCATAGTTCAATTAGGACGTTTAAGTAATTTTTAGAAACATGCTTAGAAAAAATATTACTGTGAGCATCTTGAGACAAAACAAAGACACCGATGCATTTTAAGATCAGTTTATTTCAGTTGAAACAGCTCAGACTTGCATTTTAGTCTAGGACTAGGCTTAAAGGGACAGTACACCCAAAAATTAAAATTGTCATTTACTCACCCTTAAGTAGATCCAAACCTGTATGAATGTCTTTGTTCTGCTGAACACAAAGGAAGATATTCTGAAGAATGAGGAAAACAAAGCAGTTTTGGGGCACCATTGACTTCCATAGTATTTTTTCTCCTACTATGGAAGTCAATGGTGCCCCAAAACAGCCTGATTACAAACTTTCTTCAGAATATCTTCCTTTGTGTTCAGAACAAACACATTCATACAGGTTTGGATCTACTTGAGGGTGAGTAAATGATGACTATTTTAATTTTTGGGTGAACTGTCTCTTTAAGCCTTGTCTGTGAAACCAGGGTTTAAAGCTGTATTTTCTATCTTTGTGTATCTGATACATTGCTCCACTGATACAGAACACACTGATGTATTGTTCCAGGTTATGTGTTTCAGATGAAGTCGTGTTCAGTGTCTGTGTCTCTCGTGTGCTGCTGTAGGACGCTCAGCAGAACACGCTGCTGGACATGGAGATGGCCGACTACGAGAAGCTGCTGAAGGAGCTCAATCACAAGCTCTGTGAGAAGGACAAGCAGACGGAGGAGCTGGAGAAGCACGTGCAGACACAGAGAGAACGGGAACGGCGTCTGAGCGAGGAGATCGGTACTGAGACTATAGTGTTGTAATCTGTGTGAAATAGTCTGCCTCCGGCGCTGATGAATCTCATTATGATTCTCTCAGAGTCTCTGAAGCTGCTGCTGGATCAGACGGAAGACAAAGCCACAAGGATGAAACAACTGCTGGTCAAAACCAAAAAAGATCTGGCAGACGCTAAACAAAAAGTGAGAAAAAGCCTTGAATACACACGACCAGTCTCTTCTGCTCACCAAGCCTGCATTTATTTGCTCCAATGTACTGTAAAAATTTAAATATTTTATTATTTTAAACAACTACTTTCTATGTGAATATGTGTTTATTTCTGTGATCAAAGCTGTATTTTCAGCATCATTACTGCAGTCTTCAGTGTCACATGATCTTCAGAAATCATTGTAATATGCTGCTCAAGAAACATTTATTATGATTAATATTTAAAAGTGGAGTGCATATTTTTTGGGATTCTTTGATGAATGGAAAGATCCAAAGATCAGCATTTATCTGAAATATACTAGACCATTCAAAAGATTGGAATATATATATATATAAATAAAACTTACGTACTAATTTATTTATTATTTAATTAATTATTTATTTATTTATTTACTTATTTATTTAATTACTTATTTAATTATTTATTTATTAATTAATTAATTAATTAATTTTATTTATTTATTAATTATTTATTTATTTACTTATTTATTTAATTACGTTATTTATTTATTTAATTACTTATTTATTTATTTACTTATTTATTTATTTACTTATTTACTTATTTATTTAATTACTTATTTAATTATTTATTTAACTACTTATTTATTTATTTAACTACTTATTTATTTATTTATTTATTTAATTACTTATTTATTTAATTTGGGGGGGGGGATAGAAATGTATACTTTTACTCAGCAAGGATGCTTTAAATTGATCAAAAGTGATGATAAAGACATTTATAATGTTACTAAAGATTTATATCTCAGATAAATGCTGTTCTTCTGAACTTTCTATTCATCAAAGAAACCTGAACTTATTATTATCGGCTGTTTTCAATATCATAATAATCATAAATGTTTCTTGAGCAGCGAATCAGCATATTATTATGATTTCTGAAGATCATGTGACACTGAAGACTGCAGTAATGATGCTGAAAATACAGCTTTGATCACAGAAATAAATTACAGTTTAACATATATTCAAATAGAAAGTAGTTGTTTTAAGTAGTAAAATATTTAAATATTTTACAGTACTTTGGATCAAATAAATGCAGGCTTGGTGAGCAAAAGAGACTTATTTAAAAAACATAAAAATTTTACTTTTGACTGGTAGTGTACATCCTTAAAAACGACTCTTGAATTAGTCAGGAGTCACCTTGCTCTTGTTTTAGAGCTGCTTATCTTGCTGTGGTGGTGTGTTCAAACAGTGATGCAGTGCTTGTTGTCCTCAGGACGCGGCGCAGGTGATCTCTCAGTCTGCTCTGAGAGGAGATCTGGAGACCCATCAGCAGCAGCTGGAGGAGCTGAAGGTAGCAGCTGTGGTCAAGATGTTCTGGACGTCTGTGTCTCTGTTGTGGCTCACTGTGTGTGTGTGTGTGTGTGTGTGTGTGTGTGTTTGTCTCAGATCCAGTGCAGCGAGCTGACGGCCGAGCGCCACCGGCTGCAGGAGCAGCTGAAGCTGATGAACGAGCAGCATCAGCGGACGTCCAGCTCGTATCAGCTCAGTCTGACCACGCTGCAGGACGAGTGCACGGCTGCTAAGGTGAGCTGCCTCGTCTCTCTCTCTTAGATCCACACAGTTTAGCAGCATGTTATGCTCATTCCAGCTGACAGATCGAAGCTCCTGTTTTCCACAGGACACTATAGATTCTCCATTTCCGTCTTCTAGTCTGCAGTCTTAACCAAACACAATTATAGCTCGCTATCAGCCCCGGCGGCTCCTGATAAATCATGCACAACAGAAGCGAGAGGAAATGCTTCTGAGTTTCCTGCACACGTCATTTTATTCATTGCATTAGTATTATACGTGACCCTGGAGCACAAAACCAGTCATAAGGGTCAATTTTATGAAGTTGAGATTTATGCATCATCTGAAAGCTGAATACATAAGCTTTCCATTGATGTATGGTTTGTTATGATAGGACAATATTTGTAAATCTGGAATCTGAGGGTGCAAAAAAATCTAAATATTGAGAAAATCACCTTTAAAGTTGTTCAAATGAAGTTCTTAGCAATGCATATTACTAATCAATAATTAAGTTTTGATATATTTACGGTTGGAAATTTACTAAATATCTTCATGGAACATGATCTTAATATCCTAATGATTTTTGGCATAAAAGAAAAATGTATAATTTTGACCCATACAATGTATTGTTGGTTATTGCTACAAATATACCCCAGCGACTTAAGACTGGTTTTGTGCTCCAGGCTCACATTTTCTCTCTTGTGTTGTTTTGATTGCAGGCTGATCTTGCGGCGACGGCGTCTGAGTTTGAGAGTTATAAGGTGCGAGTCCACAATGTCCTGAAGCAGCAGAAACACAAGAGCTCAGCCCAGAGCGACGGAGACGCTTTCAGACAAGAGAGGTGACGTCACGTTACTGCTGCTTTTATTGCAGAGGTTCTTCATGTTGTTTTCTCCAGCAGTTTAAAATGTGATTTCTCACTGAATCATTTATTCAACCGATTCATTCAAACGCCTGATTCATTCAGAAACAAAGCATTTGACTGTTAATGAGTGAATCACTGAATCATTTATTCAACCGATTCATTCAAACGCCTGATTCATTCAGAAACACAGCATTTGACTGTTAATGAGTGAATCACTGAATCATTTATTCAACAGATTCATTCAAACGCCTGATTCATTCATAAACACAGAATTTGACTGTTAATGAGTGAATCACTGAATCATTTATTCAACCGATTCATTCAAACGGCTGATTCATTCAGAAACAAAGCATTTGACTGTTAATGAGTGAATCACTGAGTCATTTATTCAACCGCTTCATTCAAACGCCTGATTCATTCAGAAACACAGCATTTGACTGTGTTAATGAGTGAATCACTGAATCATTTATTCAACCGATTCATTCAAACGGCTGATTCATTCAGAAACAAAGCATTTGACTGTTAATGAGTGAATCACTGAATCATTTATTCAACCGATTCATTCAAACGCCTGATTCATTCAGAAACAAAGCATTTGGCTGTGTTAATGAGTGAATCACTGAATCATTTATTCAACCGATTCATTCAAACGACTGATTCATTCAGAAACAAAGCATTTGACTGTTGAGTGAATCACTGAATCATTTATTCAACCGATTCATTCAAACGCCTGATTCATTCAGAAACAAAGCATTTGACTGTGTTAATGAGTGAATCACTGAATCATTTATTCAACCGATTCATTCAAACGGCTGATTCATTCAGAAACAAAGCATTTGACTGTTAATGAGTGAATCACTGAATCATTTATTCAACCGATTCATTCAAACGCCTGATTCATTCAGAAACAAAGCATTTGGCTGTGTTAATGAGTGAATCACTGAATCATTTATTCAACCGATTCATTCAAACGACTGATTCATTCAGAAACAAAGCATTTGACTGTTGAGTGAATCACTGAATCATTTATTCAACCGATTCATTCAAACGACTGATTCATTCAGAAACAAAGCATTTGACTGTTGAGTGAATCACTGAATCATTTATTCAACAGATTCATTCAAACGGCTGATTCATTCAGAAACAAAGCATTTGACTGTTGAGTGAATCACTGAATCATTTATTCAACCGATTCATTCAAACGACTGATTCATTCAGAAACAAAGCATTTGACTGTTGAGTGAATCACTGAATCATTTATTCAACCGATTCATTCAAACGACTGATTCATTCAGAAACAAAGCATTTGACTGTTGAGTGAATCACTGAATCATTTATTCAACAGATTCATTCAAACGACTGATTCATTCAGAAACAAAGCATTTGACTGTTGAGTGAATCACTGAATCATTTATTCAACCGATTCATTCAAACGGCTGATTCATTCAGAAACAAAGCATTTGACTGTGTTAATGAGTGAATCACTGAATCATTTATTCAACCGATTCATTCAAACGACTGATTCATTCAGAAACGAAGCATTTGACTGTGTTAATGAGTGAATCACTGAATCATTTATTCAACCGATTCATTCAAACGCCTGATTCATTCATAAACACAGCATTTGACTGTGTTAATGAGTGAATCACTGAATCATTTATTCAACCGATTCATTCAAACGCCTGATTCATTCATAAACACAGCATTTGACTGTGTTAATGAGTGAATCACTGAATCATTTATTCAACCGATTCATTCAAACGACTGATTCATTCAGAAACGAAGCATTTGACTGTGTTAATGAGTGAATCACTAAATCATTTATTCAACAGATTCATTCAAATGTCTGATTCATTCAGAAACAAAGCATTTGACTGTGTTAATGAGTGAATCACTGAATCATTTATTCAAACGACTGATTCATTCAGAAACAAAGCATTTGACTGTTGAGTGAATCACTGAATCATTTATTCAACCGATTCATTCAAACGCCTGATTCATTCAGAAACAAAGCATTTAACTGTTAATGAGTGAATCACTGAATCATTTATTCAACCGATTCATTCAAACGCCTGATTCATTCAGAAACAAAGCATTTGACTGTTAATGAGTGAATCACTGAATCATTTAATTCAACCGTGATCTGTGAATCACTTCCTTAAGACTTTGACTCTCTTTCTCAAGGCAGATTCATTCTCTCTAATGCGGTTTCACTCACAGTCCAATTATGATATTGTGCTACAGCACTTTTGCAGATTTAAACTAATTTTGCATGTGAACAAGCTGACTTTATTGTTTGGATAGAGCTGGAGGATAGTGTGCGTTCTGCAGTTCAACAGCAGCATGATTTAAACCGTAATTATTTTGTTTACTTTTTTAAGAGAATATATATTTTACATTTAAAAATGTGATATACTGATGCGTCAATGTACAGAATCACAATACTGTTCACACCATTTGGAGCATACCATTTAATTTAATTTTTAGTCTTAAGCCTTATTCACACGGGACTAGTTTTCTAAACTACGTTTGAATTTCGATTCTTATCACCCGACGTAACCGTTTTTATTTCCGTAATTAATGGCTGTTTTATCAGAATTCAGTAGAAGGAGAGGTTACTTTTTTTTTAAGGTGTCCTTGTTACAGTGTAATTATACCTTTTAAGTACTGAGTAATATTAATTAACTACATGTACTTACTCTAGGGTTAGGTTTAGTGTTACTTGCATGTAATTATGCATAATTTATTATTGTTATAATAGTAAGTACGTGTAACACAACAAGGACACCTTAAAATAAAGTGTAACCGATGGAAATTACCCACCATCAGAAGTTTTATTAGGTCTCAGGGAAATATTAAGCTTAATAACACTGACATAATAATTAACTAATTAACTATTGCCATGTTTCCAGACTTAAACGCATACAAGGAGAAAAGTAAAGGACCTAACACTGAGCCCTGTTGCACACCATACTTAACTCGACTGATATGACATTTCTTAGTTTAAAGTACTGAGTAATATTAATTAACTACATGTACTTACTCTATGGTTAGGTTTAGGGTTTGGTTTAGTGTTACTTGCATGTAATTATGCATAATTTATTGTTATTATAATAGTAAGTACAGGTAACATATGTAACAAGGACACCTTAAAATAGTGTTACCGAAGGAAATTACCCGCCATCGGAAGTTTTATTAGGTCTCAGGGAAATATTAAGCTGAATAACACAGACATAATAATGAACTAACTATAGAACTATAAATATATAATATTAGATATATAACTATAAATATATATTAACTAACCATGTTTCCAGACTTGGTTAAACACATACAAGGAGAAAAGTAAAGGACCTAACACTGAGCCCTGTTGCACACCATACTTAACTCGACTGATATGACATTTCTTAGTTTAAATACAGTGAGAATGTATGGATAAGTGCATAATTCATGCATTATCTGTACTATGTACTAAATACCATAGTTCAGTGTGTATGAACTACAATGAAGGCAGCGTATCAATTTACGATGGTGATTAAACTGTCTGCAACCAACCATGCCTTCAATTATTTAATCTTTAGTGAACAATCTTAACTGCAAGCCAAAGGGTATGTGTTTGTTTTGTGAACATGAAGTACACAAGCTCTAGTGCGCACTCTGGTGTTGATGACTGTGTAGGGAGACTTTTCATTGTCTGCTAAATAAATAGAAACACATGACACAAAGGCAGATTTCTACAGCAGCGCACTTTACTCTTCTCATTTACAAAACGCTGATTCTGTATTCCTCAATTTACATTAATTTACATGCAAACCTTTAATAATTCAATAGTAGTCTGTAACAACTCTCCCTCTTTAAATCTCCATTTTAAGTCTAATAAATGTATGTAAAAAAAATAGCAGTTTCTTGTTAGTAAATGTTAAATTCAAATGCACATTTTTTGGCAACTATTAAATAACGTTAATATTTCCCTGTGAATGTTTGTTGTAATTACTGTATTTTGTCAAATCTAGCTATGATATCAAACACGCCTCTTTAACTCAAGCCGCTCCTGATGAGAGTGTAAGCGTTCATGTATTTAATATTCGAATTTCGAATATTCGTCATATTTAAAGTAAAAAGCCACATTCGAATGCAAAAATGCTGCATTTGAATTTTAAGCATGCGTCAGGCAGCCTTATATGTGGCACACAAATTTCGATGACGATGTAGGTATCGTTGCATTTTAATGCTTTTTTTGGTCTATCCAGTTGAACCCAATGCATGCTGCGCTGCTCATTCAAAATATTGCAGAAAAAGAGAACATCAATGCATATTTACTGCATTTTCTAGAGGGACATCTATCTTGTCTCGCACAAGAGAGCCGCATGTTTAGAAAGCATGTAAAATTAATGCAAGTTCAACTTTTAAAAAACATGTCTCGAGACGTTATGGCGGTTTTCCCCATCCCACTGCATCTCATGTGTTTAAATGAAAACGTAGGCTACTCTTGTGATTGGCTTTCGGTCCTTAGTATTAAACTATACATACATACAATGCTTTTCTAATTGTTTAAGCAACGTAATTAATTATATATGGTTTATAAACCTTATTTTAAACATTATGCACTATAATAGTCGCTTTGAATAAACATGCATTAGTAATATTTTGCTCGATGCGCCCTCTTGTGGCCTCAGGAGAGAAGACAAAAGCTTTTTTTTCCCCCAAACAGAAATGATGCCTTTAAATTTGAATATAATTTGAATTTTGGTAATATTTCAGTACAAGATTCGAATGTAGTTTTTCAGCCAATTTGACAGCCCTAATTGATGTTTTGTTGTGTTAGAGAGCGCTCGGAGGCCGTGGTGGAGCAGCTGCGCAGCCGGCTGCAGGAGACGCAGCAGAGCCTTCAGTCCAGCGCATCAGAGCTGCAGCAGCTGCAGGTGGAGCACGACATGCTGCTGGAGCGACACAACAAGATCCTGCAGGAGACCGTCAGCAAAGAGGCCGAGCTGCGGGAGAGGTACCGGATCACTGGAAAACCTGCCGCTTCTCTGATTAGTAAAAACCAATTGCACCCTTACAGCTCCTGACTGCGCAGCTGCAGATAATTCAGCGTTAGATTTATGTGCCATTGTGCAAAAACACCTTTGATTGGAAAGAGTGAAGGGTTGAACAACACAGGGTTTCTCAAGGACTTTCTCTTGCAGGATTCATCATTTTGTCTAATTAGGTCTCATGCAATTATTATTTATTTATATACTTTTAAACGTGGGATTGTGAGCGAAAGCTTTCTTCTACACTGCCAGATTGACACGAGCCTCGAGTGTCCGGTGTCTGTCAACGTTATCATTGTGTTCATAGAGACTTACTGCATTCATCTCTGACTCACAGTTTCAGTAGAAGTGCTGGATGGATGACCAGTGTTGTCATTGTTCTCGTCTCGGTGACACACGACAGATGAATGCTGTCAAAGCGCATGCATGACACTCCAAATGATTGCTGTCTGAAAGACACATGCACACAATGCTGCTTTTGTTTTACAGAGCCTCTTTCAACCGGCCTGAGCAATACGGACTCTCACATTACGTGAACAAACAAAACCTGTGAATGCATAAAAAACAACACAGAATGCATCTTTCATGCATCTGTTGTTGAGAGTTATATACCAGTCAATAGCAGGTTTAGACCCACTAACAGCATTACGTGTGACTAAAAGCGTCCTGTAGTCATCTGTGAGTATTTCAGTGCAGCTTCTCACCTTCAGCTCATTGGTGTTTGACAGCCTCAGAGCATCAACTACAGGCCGTTTTCTTGTTTTTATCTCGCTT
>CM041799.1:46310416-46315416 GCA_023376895.1 Aspiorhynchus laticeps
CTCTGATGTGTGTGTGTGTGTGTGTGTGTGTGTGTGTGTGAGCTGTGTTGCAGCGCTCTGATGTGTGTGTGTGAGCCGTGATGCAGCGCTCTGATGTGTGTGTGTGAGAGCCGTGTTGCAGCGCTCTGATGTGTGTGTGTGTGTGAGCCGTGTTGCAGCGCTCTGATGTGTGTGTGTGTGTGTGTGCAGGTGAGGAGTCAGCGGCGGTCTCTCGGGGGTCAGGCTGGACGTCGTATCTGCACAGCTGGTCAGGCATCAGATGAAACACACTGACCTCAGGCCAGCAGCTGTCCAGCAGAGCATCACACATCACCGGATCAGCAGATCAGCTCTATATAAGACGCCTTACAACCCGTCAGTCCGGATGGGAGTTTTTTTTTGATTTCGGTTATTGAAGATTATTTTGCGCTGTAAATCATACATGGGAACTGTTGATCATATTTATCATATTTTAATATAAATTATATCCTTATAATTTTCCCACAAATTGTCTTAGTCTGTAAATCTCATATCCGTGAGAGTCTGGAGGTTCACTGAATGAACATGAAGGAGTGTAAATACTGGATATCATCTGATTAAACTACTTTGAGAGCTGCTCCGTTTATTCTTTAAAGTTTCTGAGAAACAAAGACTCGATTTAGATCTTGTTCTTTTATTATCTTTTGTGTGTTTGTGCGTGCCGTAAGTTCATTCACACACAAACACACAACAGGGGATGTCTTCAGCTCCACAAGTCTGAGTAATGATGTCTTCAGATCAGGAGAAGGATTGCAGGCCGGTCACGGTAACAACTTTTTGTCATTTTAAGACCATTTTATGCCTCTGAATATACAGTATAATCATAATATATCAGCATAGTAATGCAAGAACGCCTTGACTTTCAAATGACTTTTAATTCTTAAGAATATTTAGATGATGGAACACACACTGCCCTCCAAAAGTTTGGAGACGCTCTAGAAAAGTGTGGTTTTGGACATGAGTGTGATAATTTTGCACTGATAAGGGACAACACAAACTACGAAAACATATTACATAAGCAGTTTATACATAGAAAATACTATCAAAATATCCACCATTCGCAGCTCTGTGTTCTAATTGGTTCATTGTATTCTAAACTTAATTGTCAATCAATTGTTGAAGCTATTAAGGTGTGCTGGACCAAGTTTAAACCAGTAACCACAGCATGTCTGACTTCGACATGTATATATTGACATTATTATGTAATCAAAATGAAAATTATTATTGCTGGTCTTCAATGATAATGTCAAGTTTAATGTATTTGCACCAAAAAAATATGATAAGGATTTATGCTGATATCATCCAAAACCACACTTTGCCAGTGTTTCCAAACTTTTGGAGGACAGTGTATATAGACGCCTTAAAAAAAACGGTAAATAAACATTTTCTAACAAAAAGTGCAAAGTAGACAAATGCACAAAATAACTTGTCTGGAGATTTTTGCATCTACAGATTTTCCTTTTCTCTGTAAGTTAAGGGTGCACACTATTGCTGAAAAACACACACTACTTAGCCGTCAGACCCATAAACAAGACCATATCTGCAGATGAAACTTATTTTTTGTATTAGTATTTTATAAATGTGAACTAGCAGCTCTGCACCACGTTATGTACGAGAAGCTGAAAACACACAGGTGCAAGTGGAATGCAAAAAACATGGTGACGTTAATTATGTAAATATAATGGGCGATATATTGCGTCACCAAAAATGATTGAGGTCATTGTGCAGTAAGTCGATATATTGATTATTGTGACAGGCCTAGAAAGGATTGCAGGCCTTTCCTCCTCTTCTAGGTTCATGATGGTGTTATCTGAAATGAATCCTGAGCCAAATCACATCTGTTCATAAACACGTCACATTATTATTATATTCACCAGCGATCGTCTCTGTCTCACTCCGGCTCCACAGCAAAGATGTGTTCAGCTTCACACGTTAATCTCTTTTAATTACCATCAAATCTGCATCAAAACATCTGCATCCAACTTCACACTGTCTGAATAGATTCAGTGACTAACTGGTTTCAACACCGTTCTATATAGTGTGCGTTATAAGAGATAGGGAGTGATTTCTGAAGCATTTATAACGCATGCAGGGCCGTTGCTAGTGGGGTGAAAGGTGGGGACAATTCTAGGGGCCCCCACTGCCCAGGGGGCCCCACAAAATCCAGGAATTATACTATATAGGCCCATGTTCTGTGAATAATTCTAATATTTTATTAGTTGTATAACTGAGATATTATGAAAACCACAAAAAAGCATGCAATTTGGTTCCATGCTTGTATATTGTACAGTATATGATATGTGTGTGTGTGGGGGGCCCACATCAATATTTTTTCAGGGGGCCCCCAATCCTCTAGCTACGGCCCTGAACGCATGTATAAATATAATGCAACCCAACTTTCCTACATTGTGACCCTGGAGCACAAAACCAGTCATAAGGGTCAGTTTTACGAAATTAAGATTTATGCATCATCTGAAAGCTGAATAAATAGCTTTCCATTGATGTATGGTTTGTTATGATAGGACAATATTTGAAAATCTGGAATCTGAGGGTGCAAAAAAATCATAATATTGAGAAAATCACCTTTAAAGTTGTTCTTAGCAATGCATATTATTAATCAAAAATTAAGTTTTGATATATTTATGGTAAGAAATGTACAAAATATCTTCATGGAACATGATCTTAATATCCTAATGATTTTTGGCATAAAAGAAAAATCTATAATTTTGACCCGTACAATGTATTGTTGGTTATTGCTACAAATATACCCCAGCGACTGATTTTGTGCTCCAGGGTCATATTTGTGAATCACAAAAAAAATCTAAACCCTGAGATGTAGGTTTGGATGACTCCTCGTGTTTTAATAGTTCTCCAGTGTTTAGAGACCCTGTTATCTTCTGCATTCATCAGCTCTGGACACATCTCCAGCAGCTGACCGTTCTGTGTCCAGTACACCGGTTCAGACCAGTATCATCTAAATGAGAGATAACTGCTAATTGTAATTGGGGCCTAAACTCAACAACACAGATGATATGTTACACACACTTTAGTTTTGAGTCGTACACATTCTCCAAGCACTGCCACGCTGCAGGACGGCCAGACAGAGAAATTAAACAATATGTCCATGTTTAAAAAAAAAGAAAAGATATTTACTGAGCAAATATTAACACTGGTTTTATTAGTTACACTTTCCCGTCAACATGACTATGTAAGATGTCACCACTGGAATTAATTAACAGGACTGATATTTTTCTGATATTACATTGTTGTTTTTTTAGGGATGCATGATATTGGATTTTGCCGATATCCGATATGCCGATATTTTTCAACTAATTTTGGCCGATACCGATATATTTCCTTTTGTTTGGAAACAACACCAAGTCTCTCCTGTGCAGAAATTATAAGCAAAATATTTTTAATTTCGGTTAGTTTTTAACAAGAACTTATTTGTTAGAATTAAATAAACAACAATGAATGTTTTTAACAGTACATTGAAGCTTTAAAAATAACTATAAATAAACTATATATCAATCGCTGCCCCCCCCCCCCAGAAAGATGCTGTTAACCCTAACATTTTACTTTAAGATTTAACATTTGTAGATGGTCTAAAACAAAAGAGCTTATGATTTGTTTAAAAAATAAAACATATTACACATTAATGAATAAATCAGTATATATAAAATTATTTAATGTACAAGTGTCATGTTTGTGATTTTTTTTCATGTAAGCTATAGCTTCTGACCTTCAAATCAAAACACTCATTATTTTATGACATCAATTACTGCGTTATTTAATCAGAAACAGTCTAAATGTTACTTGTGTAGCTATTTTACTTTTAATGTAATTAGAAGTAGATCAACAGCGCCCCCTACAGATTAAACTCTTACTGACCCGGAGGAGCTATTACTGTTACCGAACACATTCTGTAGTGCTTCACAGATTAAATACAGAGATCATAACACTCAATATAATCATCATTCAGACAAGAATGAGCCACACACTGCTGATCTAATCACTAACACACCCTGAGCACATGTGAGTTACTGTATTCCTCTTATCGGCACATATCGGTATAATTTTTCATATCGGACCGATGCCGATATTTACATTTAAAGCCATTATCGGCCAATTCCGATATCTGACCGATAATATCATGCATGCCTATTTTTATTTTATTTTTTATATTGCTTAGGCTGAAATATAATTAAATGAAGTTTATCTTTTCAAAACCCTAAAGGTTTTCGTCCGAAATTTTCGCACGTTAAAAAATAAATACGACCTCACGTTGTGTCAATCACGTTTGCAGACTGCCTCCGAAACTTTCGTCCGTCAAAAAAAATTCAGATCAGGTTCGATTGTGTCTGCGTTTTCGCATCCGTTGCATGCATTTTGATAGGAAAGGATGAGGAATACGAATAAACGGAAAAACGCATGTGCAATGGCCTTAACTCTAACTCCTCATAGACATATTGAGTTTGTGGCATTCTTCGTTGTATTTGTAATAAGCCTCTATAGTTGAAACATCAGCATTGACATTATTCCATCTCAAAGCTTGTTCTTCTCAGCGAGTTTTACCCAAGCGGCAACCTCCCGCTCTCTCTCTCTTTTGAAACCAACACGGAAGTGACTTAAACTGCAATTCATCGACTGGCCACTAGAGGCAGGCTCCAAACGGGAGTCAATCCCATAGACCCCCCATGTTAAAATGCTCAACTTTACAGCAGAAAAAAGTATGTTTACAGCCTGGTGCAAAAAGTGGTTTTGGTGTATATAGCTAATTTTGCCCTTCGTGACAACTGTGAGAGGGGTGAATTTTTTTATAACTCATCCGTTTAAATTATATTAAGCCTTAAAGTTCTGCATAATTAAGGGCGTGGCCACTTGAGTGACAGGTGGATTGCCGTCGCTCTAGGTGGGCGTGGTTTCAGCAACCTGCTCCACCCAGATCCCGCCTTTTTGCCCATTTTCGATTAACTGGGAGT
>CM041799.1:46325416-46350416 GCA_023376895.1 Aspiorhynchus laticeps
GAGGCAAAAGTCATAGTTAATAGTGAGAATTGGACTCTAATCTAAAGTGTGACCAGAATAATTGATGTAGTTTCTTGAAAGAATCCTTGTATCATTAACTTGTCGAGGCTGATATAGGATTTAATTAGTAGTAAGTAATTAAATACTTTTTGGAGAGAGTAATTTGTACAGTAATCTAATTACACTGTTGAAGATGTAATTAGTAACTAGTAATTACTTTTAGTAATTACTACTAGTAATTAGTAATTTTAGAGTAACTTACCCAATGTTGCAACCAGTGTTGGTGGTAATGCATTACAAGTAACGTGAGTTACGTAATCAGATTACTTTTTTCAAGTAACTAGTAAAGTAACGCATTACTTTTTAATTTACAAGAAAATATCTGAGTTACTTTTTTCCATTTATTGACTGACAGCACGCTGTGTGAACATGTTACTGTAGTTCTAGACTAAATATGAACGTGCATTAATTCATCTCACTCGCAAAAGATTCAGTATTCATCAGAATGAATTAAAACAGTGAAATGCAAACTCAGAATATGACACAAACTTGCGATAATTAAATATGTTAAATAACACAAATGTATCTAATCCCATTTTATTAACCAATGTCTTTGCTGCTGACCTTTGATGATCCAGTTCAACCATAATAATAAGCAAAAATGACTTTAGATAAACTAACAATTGTGCTTCATTGTTGTTTTATTGCTGAAGAGTGTTGATCCTTCATCTCCTGCGCTCTACTCTTCACACGTGAATTACTTGAGGTTTATTCATTACACTGTTTGGTGTGAAAGGGCTTTACATTTGCTATAATTACAACTTCTTGTATTAAAAACAATCAAGTCCTGCTCATATTTAAAAAGTAACGCAAAAGTAACGTCCATTACTTTCCATAAAAAGTAGCTAAGTAACGTAATTAGTTACTTTTTCAGGGAGTAACGCAATATTGTAACGCATTACTTTCCATAAAAAGTAGCTAAGTAACGTAATTAGTTACTTTTTCAGGGAGTAACGCAACATTGTAACGCATTACTTTCCATAAAAAGTAGCTAAGTAACGTAATTAGTTACTTTTTCAGGGAGTAACGCAACATTGTAACGCATTACTTTCCATAAAAAGTAGCTAAGTAACGTAATTAGTTACTTTTTCAGGGAGTAACGCAACATTGTAACGCATTACTTTCCATAAAAAGTAGCTAAGTAACGTAATTAGTTACTTTTTCAGGGAGTAACGCAATATTGTAACGCATTACTTTCCATAAAAAGTAGCTAAGTAACGTAATTAGTTACTTTTTCAGGGAGTAACGCAACATTGTAACGCATTACTTTCCATAAAAAGTAGCTAAGTAACGTAATTAGTTACTTTTCAGGGAGTAACGCAACATTGTAACGCATTACTTTCCATAAAAAGTAGCTAACGTAGTTACTTTTTCAGGGAGTAACGCAACATTGTAACGCATTACTTTCCATAAAAAGTAGCTAAGTAACGTAATTAGTTACTTTTTAGGGAGCAACGCAACATTGTAACGCATTACTTTCCATAAAAAGTAGCTAAGTAACGTAATTAGTTACTTTTTCAGGGAGTAACGCAACATTGTAACGCATTACTTTCCATAAAAAGTAGCTAAGTAACGTAATTAGTTACTTTTTCAGGGAGTAACGCAACATTGTAACGCATTACTTTCCATAAAAAGTAGCTAAGTAACGTAATTAGTTACTTTTTCAGGGAGTAACGCAACATTGTAACGCATTACTTTCCATAAAAAGTAGCTAAGTAACGTAATTAGTTACTTTTTCAGGGAGTAACGCAACATTGTAAAGCATTACTTTCCATAAAAAGTAGCTAAGTAACGTAATTAGTTACTTTTTCAGGGAGTAACGCAACATTGTAACGCATTACTTTCCATAAAAAGTAGCTAACGTAATTAGTTACTTTTTCAGGGAGTAACGCAACATTGTAACGCATTACTTTCCATAAAAAGTAGCTAAGTAACGTAATTAGTTACTTTTCAGGGAGTAACGCAACATTGTAACGCATTACTTTCCATAAAAAGTAGCTAACGTAGTTACTTTTTCAGGGAGTAACGCAACATTGTAACGCATTACTTTCCATAAAAAGTAGCTAAGTAACGTAATTAGTTACTTTTTCAGGGAGTAACGCAACATTGTAACGCATTACTTTCCATAAAAAGTAGCTAAGTAACGTAATTAGTTACTTTTTCAGGGAGTAACGCAACATTGTAACGCATTACTTTCCATAAAAAGTAGCTAAGTAACGTAATTAGTTACTTTTTCAGGGAGTAACGCAACATTGTAACGCATTACTTTCCATAAAAAGTAGCTAAGTAACGTAATTAGTTACTTTTTCAGGGAGTAACGCAACATTGTAACGCATTACTTTCCATAAAAAGTAGCTAAGTAACGTAATTAGTTACTTTTTTAGGGAGTAACGCAACATTGTAACGCATTACTTTCCATAAAAAGTAGCTAAGTAACGTAATTAGTTACTTTTTCAGGGAGTAACGCAACATTGTAATGCATTACTTTCCATAAAAAGTAGCTAAGTAACGTAATTAGTTACTTTTTTAGGGAGCAACGCAACATTGTAACGCATTACTTTCCATAAAAAGTAGCTAAGTAACGTAATTAGTTACTTTTTCAGGGAGTAACGCAACATTGTAACGCATTACTTTCCATAAAAAGTAGCTAAGTAACGTAATTAGTTACTTTTTCAGGGAGTAACGCAACATTGTAACGCATTACTTTCCATAAAAAGTAGCTAAGTAACGTAATTAGTTACTTTTTCAGGGAGTAACGCAACATTGTAACGCATTACTTTCCATAAAAAGTAGCTAAGTAACGTAATTAGTTACTTTTTCAGGGAGTAACGCAACATTGTAATGCATTACTTTCCATAAAAAGTAGCTAAGTAACGTAATTAGTTACTTTTTCAGGGAGTAACGCAACATTGTAACGCATTACTTTCCATAAAAAGTAGCTAACGTAATTAGTTACTTTTTCAGGGAGTAACGCAACATTGTAACGCATTACTTTCCATAAAAAGTAGCTAAGTAACGTAATTAGTTACTTTTTCAGGGAGTAACGCAATATTGTAACGCATTACTTTCCATAAAAAGTAGCTAAGTAACGTAATTAGTTACTTTTTCAGGGAGTAACGCAACATTGTAACGCATTACTTTCCATAAAAAGTAGCTAAGTAACGTAATTAGTTACTTTTTCAGGGAGTAACGCAACATTGTAACGCATTACTTTTAAAAGTAACTTTCCCCAACACTGGTTACAACCATGCAAATATTTCTTCACTTTGATTCTGATCCATGTTCTTCATTATAGTATTACCTCATTGTGACAGAATCGTGATGAATGTTTGTTTGTCTTCACAGCAACATGACGAATGCTTTGACCAATGCTATCTGTGAGCGCTGTAAGGCCAGCTTCACCCCGACGGAGAAGATGGTGAACAGTAATGGTGAGCTGTATCACGAGCAGTGCTTCGTCTGTGCTCAGTGCTTCCAGCAGTTCCTCGAGGGACTCTTCTATGAGGTGAGACACGCTCAGATCTAAACCCAACAGTTCTGCATCTCCTGGAGAGCCACCATCCCAGACTTCAGGTCCAGTTCTGCTCCAGCACACCTGACTGTCATCATCAATAACCTGCTTCAGGAGTGCTTGATTGGGGCTGGAGCTGAACTCTACAGGATGCTGGTGTGGTGCGTTCAAGTCATGTCAGATAGATCGTATTTACGAGTTGAACGCACATGAGCGCCAGCACAAAGTCGTTATTACGAGTGGGAAACTCAATTATCTTTAAGCCCTGAGTTTCCGAGCTGGGGGTGTGTCATTGAGAAAACGTGTCGGATGCAATGAACGCAGCCAAAGATATGCAGCGTCTGTATTGATGGTAAATTAGTTGAAATTAATGAAATAATTATTTTTTGTAATGTACAATAAAACTATATAAGTTACAAATACAAAATACGGTAACACTTTATTTTGATGGTCCCTTTTGAACAATTTGTTGACACTAAGTAATGTTGCAACTACATGTCAACTATCTCTATATTAGTATTAGTAGACTGTCTGATTAATATCTGCTAACTCTTTATTGTGATTGTCTCCCAAAAAGTCATTCTACTGACTATAAGTAACTTTGCAAGTACATGTCAACTTATTCTAACCCTAACCAGTCTACTAATGCTCTACTAACAGTCTAATGAGAGTGAGTAGAAATGTAGATGCAATTTTACTTATAGTGAACAGAATGTGTTAAAGGGACCATCAAAATAAAGTGAAACCCAAAATATTATATTATTGTACAATTACCATAGAATATATAATGGTTCAGTTTACATCACCTTCACAAATTGAATAAAAACAGGAAAAACAGCAAAAACACAATGATGCACATTCTTTATTCATCATTTTGTAGATGTAGAGTTAAAAGAAATCGTTGATTTTTTTGTGGAAAAGTTAAATCGCCATCTTGTTCCGACCACAGTGACTTGAACGCACCTGACGTCGTTATTACGATTTGTCAGCTCGTAAGTACGAACGTCCCAGGAGGACTTGAACGCAGCAGTAGACCACCCTGTTGAAAAAAACAGCATATGCTGTTTTGAAGCTGGTCCTGAGCTGGTTATAAACTGGTTATGAGCTGGTTTAAACTGGTCCTAAGCAACCAGCTCAAATACCATTTGAATTAATTTGTTTATTGACTTTTTTCACATTTATTCATTCCATTTTACTTCTCTGAGAAGCCTGGACACTGCATCAGTGTGAGCGAACAAAATTATCAAAATTATAGATTTTTCTTTTATGACAAAAATCATTAGGATATTAAGATCATGCTCCATGAAGATATTTAGTAAATTTCCTACCGTAAACTTAATTTCTGATTAGTAATATGCATTGCTAAGAACTTCATTTGAACAACTTTAAAGATGATTTTCTCAATATTTAGATTTTTTTGCACCCTCAGATTCCAGATTTACAAATATTGTCCTATCATAACAAACCATACATCAATGGAAAGCTATTTATTCAGCTTTCAGATGATATATATACATCTCAATTTCCAAAAATTGACCTTATGACTGGTTTTGTGCTCCAGGGTCACATTTTTGGCCTGTTTATAGTATCATATCAAGGACTGCACCACAATCTACAAGCAGCTAAGTTTGCTTAGTTTGAGCAAACCCTGCATTTTTAAAGTGTTCAATGCCACAACAAATGCTTCATGACTAACCTCTTTAGTGAGATCTGGCCACAATGATTAATCCCTGTCTGACTTATTGGCTGTTTGCTGCAAACATCACAGTTTGTGCTACTGTATTGTTTGATGCCATTTCCACAAGAATGATGAACAAAGTTTGTTAGTTATATGGATTTTATGTTTTGATTAAAGAAAGGCGGGAAAGAATGACGAATGTTCTTAATAATTGACATTTCAATAAGTCGTGACGTTAAAATGTTGTCTTTTATGATGGGGACATGAACAGCTAATCTATGACACACTTGTTTTTGCAGTTTGAAGGCAGAAAATACTGTGAGCATGACTTCCAGATGCTGTTTGCTCCATGCTGTCAGCAGTGTGGTGAGTAGACTCACTAATACTTACTAATACTAGTAGTATTTTTTTTTTTTTTTTTACATGTCCTTATTTGTATATTTGTAATAGTTGCATATATATATTTGATTTGTATTTTTACGTTCTACTGTTAGTGTTTAGTGTTATCTGTATGCACCAAGGGTCTGAGAGTAACGCAATTTCAGTTCTCTGTATGTATGTACGGTACATGTGGCAGAATTGACAATAAAGCAGACTTTGACTAGACAAACCTGATCAAGTGTACACTGATGAATCTGTAGATGTCCGGAGTGAAAACACTTCACCCTTGAGTCAGATCACTCATCAATCTATGTTAAAAA
Source organism: Aspiorhynchus laticeps (assembly GCA_023376895.1). Classification (NCBI taxonomy): domain Eukaryota; kingdom Metazoa; phylum Chordata; class Actinopteri; order Cypriniformes; family Cyprinidae; genus Aspiorhynchus; species Aspiorhynchus laticeps. Next base: position 46,331,367 of record CM041799.1, read on the forward strand.
TATCAGTAACAGTGTTTAGGAACCATCAAGATCACCTAGTCGTCGGTTCAGATAGTGTCCCATTGTATTAAATTTAATGGTTCTTATTCTAAAATGCTAAATGAAGCTAATCTGACTGAATACAATGAATTAAAAAATCATTAATTCTTACAATGAACAGCCACAACATTAAAACCACCGACGGGTGAACAACATTGATTACATTAGGCCTTATATTAGGCAGCAAAAGATAAAAAGGTATTTCACCTGCCCATCCAGTATTAAAGAACTTGACTTGCTGTCCTGGGGTGCGTTTCCCGAACAACAACGACGTAACTCGCTGATTAACCACCATAGTACGATGCATTGTTTTGGAAGCGAACTAGCTAGTCACGACTGTTTCCCGAACACGGTCGCATCTCGACCACATTGGTTCAACAACATAGGGCAACATAGGGCTATTTATTCAGCTTTCAGATAATGTATAAATCTCAATTTCGAAAAATTGACTGGTTTTGTGGTCCAGGGTCACATATATATTTGATATGTATGACTATCTTTAAATAAATCACTCATATAAAGTTTTGGTCATATGGCGCACTCATAACCGTGTTAAATAATTGTGATTACAATATTGACCAAAATAACTGTGATTATGATTTTTGCCATAATCGAGCAGCTCTAGTTCTGGCAGAAGTTTACACTGGTCTGCAGCAGTTGCTTATTTAATCCTGAAGACGACGGCTCTGAATTCAGCCATTACTGCAGCATCTGTGTGATGTGTGTTGCATGTGCTGTGTTTCCAGGTGAGTTCATCATTGGTCGTGTGATAAAGGCCATGAACAGCAGCTGGCACCCTGACTGTTTCTGCTGCGATCTGTGCCAGGCTGTGCTCGCTGACGTCGGCTTCGTGAAGAACGCAGGGAGGTCAGTCCAGCCGCTGCTGTACTTCAGGGCAAATAGGGACTTTGTGTGTTTCTTCCCTGTATATGCTGCTTAGGTATGTTCTGAAGCATGGTTTGAGCTGGTCATGTGCTGGTCCTAAGTAACTAGTTCCTGCTTAGGATCAGCTCATAACCAGCTTAAACCAGTTCATGACCAACCAAGGACCAGCTCAAACCAGCTGCCATGCTTCAAAACATACCTAACCAGCTGCTTAGGTATGTTCTGAGGCATGGTTTGAGCTGGTCATGTGCTGGTCCTAAGTAACTAGTTCCTGCTTAGGATCAGCTCATAACCAGCTTAAACCAGTTCATGACCAACCAAGGACCAGCTCAAACCAGCTGCCATGCTTCAAAACATACCTAACCAGCTGCTTAGGTATGTTCTGAAGCATGGTTTGAGCTGGTCATGTGCTGGTCCTAAGTAACTAGTTCCTGCTTAGGACCAGCTCATAACCAGCTTAAACCAGTTCATGACCAACCAAGGACCAGCTCAAACCAGCTGCCATGCTTCAAAACATACCTAACCAGCTGCTTAGATATGTTCTGAAGCATGGTTTGAGCTGGTCATGTGCTGGTCCTAAGTAACTAGTTCCTGCTTAGGATCAGCTCATAACCAGCTTAAACCAGTTCATGACCAACCAAGGACCAGCTCAAACCAGCTGCCATGCTTCAAAACATACCTAACCAGCATATGCTGCTTAGGTATGTTCTGAAGCATGGTTTGAGCTGGTCATGTGCTGGTCCTAAGTAACTAGTTCCTGCTTAGGATCAGCTCATAACCAGCTTAAACCAGTTCATGACCAACCAAGGACCAGCTCAAACCAGCTGCCATGCTTCAAAACATACCTAACCAGCTGCTTAGGTATGTTCTGAAGCATGGTTTGAGCTGGTCATGTGCTGGTCCTAAGTAACTAGTTCCTGCTTAGGATCAGCTCATGACCAGCTTAAACCAGTTCATGACCAACCAAGGACCAGCTCAAACCAGCTGCCATGCTTCAAAACATACCTAACCAGCTGCTTAGGTATGTTCTGAAGCATGGTTTGAGCTGGTTTAGGCTGGTCATGTGCTGGTCCTAAGCAGTGTTGGGGAAAGTTACTTTTAAAAGTAATTCATTACAATATTGTGTTACTCCCTAAAAAAGTAACTAATTATGTTACTTAGTTACTTTTTATGGAAAGTAATGCATTACGTTACTTTTGCGCTACTTTCACGTTACTTTTTAAATATGAGCAGGACTTGATTGTTTGTTTTTAATATAAGAAGTTCTATTTATAGCAAATGTAAAGCCCTTTCACACCAAACAGTGTAATGAATAAACCTCGAGTAAATTCACGTGTGAAGAGTAGAGCGCAGGAGAAGAAGGTTCAACACTCTTCAGCAATGACGCACAATTGTTAGTTTATCTAAAGTCATTTTTGCTTATTATTATGGTTGAACTGGATCATCAAAGGTCAGCAGCAAAGACATTGGTTAATAAAATGGGATTAGATACATTTGTGTTATTTAACAGATTTAATTATTGCAGGTTTGCGTCATATTTTGAGTTTGCATTTCACTGTTTTAATTCATTCTGATGAATACTAAATCAGTTTTTTTGCAAGTGAGATGAATTAATGCACGTTCATATTTAATATAGATCTACAGTAGCATCATGTTCACACACAACACCTCTGTACTTCTGATTTCTCTCAACATGAGGACAGGAGAGCTGTTAGTCAATAAATGGGAAAACAAACTAACTGGCGTTACTTTTTTGAAAAAGTAACTCCGATATTTTCTTGTAAATTAAAAAGTAATGCGTTACTTTACTAGTTACTTGAAAAAAGTAATCTGATTACGTTACTTGCGTTACCCCCAACACTGGTCCTAAGTAACTAGTTCCTGCTTAGGATCAGCTCATAACCAGCTTAAACCAGTTCATGACCAACTAAGGACCAGCTCAAACCAGCTGCCATGCTTCAAAACATACCTAACCGGCATATGCTGTTTTTTCAACAGCGTTGTAAAATGTACAACTTTCAGTCAAATCACATGAGGCCTCGTTTATAAAATGTTGCACAGAAACCATCCTAAATTTGATCTTGCGATCATCTCTCAAATATGCATAGGTGTGATTCATAGAATGAACATATGCACAGAAAACACATGTACTCGTCTCAGATGTGAAATCTATGAATCAAATTATCTTGGACTTGCGCGCAACTGAATGGTTTCAGCTCTCTGCCTTGTAAACGACTCCTAATTAATGTCATTAACATGTAAAAGATCACCAATCATCATCCAAATCATTTAACCCCTTAACTGTCACTCACATTTTTGAACATAGACATTAATGTGCACTATTCAAACTTATAAATAAAAACATTTGGTAATATGATTTTGATGTACCATTTGCATGGTAATGCAATGTCTGATTTTAAAATGGCTTTCAAAGGATGAATTTTGAGATTTTATGTTTTCAATTGATATATAATTTCTTATGATTTCTAAAGCGTGAAGAAGACTTTCTGTGACAAAGGTCAGAACGTAGATTTTTCAGTTGCACTCTTGTCATAAATGAATCTATTACTGCAAAAAAAGTGGTTAAATATCTATTTAGGAGTCTTTTCAACGATATATAGTTTGTCATGATTCGATTAGGATTTAATTGCAATATAGTGAAGTACACTTAGGCGTCCCACAGAGGGAACGGGTGACAGTTAAGAGGTTAATTAAGAACAGCGAGATGCAAGAACAAATACTCTGTTCTTACAAATATGAGCGCTGGTGTGGATTTATGTGTGTGTGTGTGTGGCCCATGAAGTTGTCATTGAATGTGACTTGGAAATAAGCAAGCTAGTCTATAAATTGTAATTGAGTGATTAGTTTTATGTTGACAGACACCTGTGCCGTCCGTGTCACGATCGTGAGAAGGCTCACAGTCTGGGGAAGTACATCTGCCAGAAATGTCAAGCCGTTGTTGATGACATCCCGCTGATTTTCAAGAATGACCCGTACCATCCCGACCACTTCAACTGCAATAACTGCGGGTGAGTAACATACTCCGAATACACAAGCGACGGGACGGACGAGAGACTCTCGAGAGTTCACAGCGTTTATCTGTCATATCACTCAAATCTATTGACGTGACTGTTTTGACATTGTTCCCAATGCATTTCAGCTCAGGAGTGGGTTTGTAAAGAAATAAATATTAGCAATATGTACCTTTAAAGGCACAATATGTAAGTTTTCACCGCTAGAGGGCGCATATTCAAAACAAACGGCGTAGTTTGATGACGCCGTGATTGAGTGATCTTCATCCCCACAGCCGATGCAATCATGTTCATGGATGAGCTAATGTACTTAATAAAGATTTATTAAGGTCACTGTAGTATGAAGCAGGGCTGAAAGTCGTGGAAGCGAAACGAGGACACTGGAGCGATTGCTAATGAAGGACGAGCATTGGGAAGATTTCTTCTTCGCCGGCTCCTTTGTCATGCGGTGTGCCTCAAGGGTCTATTTTAGGCCCTCTTCTCTTTTCACTTTACATGCTTCCTTTGGGTGCCATTTGTAAGAAATATAAGATCTCCTACCGCTGCTGACAATACTCAGTTCTATCTTCCAGCAAAAACTGACTCTTTGAGTGTGCTTTACAACTGTTTTGAGGAGATAAAAGTTTGGATGGTTAATAATTTTCTACAATTAAACGAAAGCAAAATTCAGATTTTAGGCCATTCTAGGACTTCATCTGTTTTCAATTTAGGGTCTCTCTCTGCCAGTGTTCAACCCTATGTAAGAAATCTTGGGGTTACATTCGATTCGTTACTCAACTTTGAGAAACAAATTAGCACAGCTTCTTCAATCTGAGATCAATTGCTAAACTGAAACAGTCGTTGCCCCACAAAGATTTGGAGACTGTTATACATGCTTTCGTAACATCACGCCTGGATTACTGTAACTCCCTTTATTGTGGCCAGCCTCAAACGGCAATTTCTCATTTCCAAGTTGTCCAAAATGCTGCAGCGAGGCTGCTTACTGGAATAAAAAAGATGGATTGCATTTCTCCAATTTTAGCATCTTTACGTTGGCTTCCTGTAAAGTTTAGAATAGATTTTTTGTGTACAAGGCTTTATCTGGCCTTGCACCTAAATACATCAGTGACCTTCTGATTCCTTACTCTCCTCAAAGAGCACTTAGGTCAAAGTCTCTTTAAGACAAGTCGTGTCACTCGGCGGCCATCTTTGAAACGCCTCTCGGGCATCCAAGTGCAGCTGCTATCACTTTGTATGGGGAAACATCAAATTCTCCAAAACTTTTCATCAAGCTTACAATTAAATTTCATATTTGAAATCACCAATGAAATTGGACAACAACTGTGTCATAAATGTTGTTTCGTTTGCTCAAATAGCTTATAAAAGCGTATTTTTCAGGCTAGATCAACCAGTGCGCGTCTCAGAGCGCTGACTGTTTCTATAGCAACCGGGACTTCTAACGGCAGCTGCAGTGACGCGCTGACTTTACCGATCAGCGATTGGCTCTTTCATTTAAAAGGCGGGGCTTCCTGCGATTGAGCGGCCTTATTGAGCGTTGCATACTATACGAGTGACATGTCTTGTGTATTCTATAGTCTTTGCTTAGGCCTAATAATCAGCTTCTCTTAACTGTCCCACGTTGTCGCTGTAAAACCAGGCTTTTTCAGCTACAGCTCCTACAATTTGCAATAGTTTGCCTGTAAATGTGAGACTTGCTAGTTTTAAGTCTGTCCTCAAATCTTATTTGTTTTCTCTGGCTTTTGATTAATGTTAGTTAGGCTCTGATTCTATTTTGTGTGTTTAATTTTCATATGATGCATGTTTTATTTTATGCTTTTTATATACTGTATTTTGTTGAACAGCACTTTGGTGCAACTCCGTTGCTTTTAAATGTGCTATAGAAATACATTCAGACTTGACTTGACGAGCGCGATACACGGCTCGAAAGCAGCGGAGCTTTTATTATGCCACAGTCGAGCGCTTCCGCTTCTTCCGGTCGTGAGTATGTGGGGTAAAGCAGCGGTTTTATTATACTAGATACAGGGTTTAAAGTTTTCCGGCACCGTGCCGGATCTCCGGCGTGAAGTGTTTGGCTGCGGGGGGGAAAAAATCCTACATTTAAAAAAAAAAACTTGTTGATATAACTTTCGAGTCTATGAGTTCGTCTACCGATGGTATGAGAGGAGCACAGCTTTCACTCTCAACCAAACTAATATTACTAGCCAATCAGAATTTTTTGCTCTTGTAAACACGAGACGCGCATAATAGCATCCAATAGCAGAGTCGCAGTCCTGATGAACGGAGAAGCGCGACAAAAAGCTACGAGGCGCAATGGTCAAAGATATCCATCTAGCGCATATTTACAGTGGCATGCAAAAGTTTGTGAACCCCTTGTAGAATCTGTGAAAATGTGAATAATTTTAACAAAATAAGAGAGATCATACAAAATGCATGTTATTTTTTATTTAGTACTGTCCTGAGTAAGATATTTTACACAAAATATGTTTACATATAGTCCACAAGACAAAAAAATAGCTGAAATTATTCAAATAACCCCCTTCAAAAGTTTGTGAACCCTTGGTTCTTAATACTGTGTGAGGTTACCTGATGATCCACGACTGTTCTTTTGTTTTGTGTTGGTTGTTCACGAGTCCCTTGTTTGTTCTGAACAGTTGAACTGAGCTGTTCTTCAGACAAATCCTCCACGTTCTGTAGATTCTGCAGTTTTACAGCATTTTTTGCATATTTGAACCCTTTCCAGCAGTGACTGTATGATTTTGAGATCCATCTTTTCACACTGAGGACAATTGATGGACTCAAACACAACTATTAAAAAAGGTTCAAACATTCACTGATGCTCCAGAAGGAAACATGATGCATTAAGAGCCGGGGGGTGAAAACTTTTTGAATTTGAAGATCAAGGTAAATTGTACTTAATTTGTCTTCCGGGAAACATGCAAGTATCTTCTGTTGCTTCCGAAGGACAGTAATAAATGGAAAAAAATATATATTTCAACAAAAGAAAAAAGTTGGAAATCTTCATCCTGTTCAAAAGTTTTCACGCCCCGGCTCTTAATGCATCGTGTGTTCTTCTGGAGCATCAGTGAATGTTTGAACCTTTTTTAATAGTTGTGTTTGAGTCCATCAATTGTCCTCAGTGTGAAAAGATGGATCTCAAAATCATACAGTCACTGCTGGAAAGGGTTCAAATATGCAAAAATGCTGTAAAACTGCAGAATCTACAGAACGTGGAGGATTTGTCTGAAGAACAGCTCAGTTCAACTGTTCAGAACAAACAAGGGACTCATGAACAACCAACACAAAACAAAAGAACAGTCGTGGATCATCAGGTAACCTCACACAGTATTAAGAACCAAGGGTTCACAAACTTTTGAAGGGGGTTATTTGAATAATTTCAGCTATTTTTTTGTCTTGTGGACTATATGTAAACATATTTTATGTAAAATATCTTACTCAGGACAGTACTAAATAAAAAATAACATGCATTTTGTATGATCTCTCTTATTTTGTTAAAATTATTCACATTTTCACAGATTCTACATGCCACTGTACATAAAAACTCATTAAAAAGCAGCAGAGCTTTGTGAACAGCACAGAGTAGACATCATAAAAACGATATGATTGCCAGAACAAATTTACCAGGATTTTTGAAAAGGTAGTATGAAAAATTAGCTGTGAATTTGAATTAACGTTCATCTGGGAAAAACAGTGTGCATTATCTCACTAGATTTGTAACGTAAATCATTTATAAACCTTTGCCAGATGCCAACAGAATACATCAACCTATTTCTAAATATGCCATTTGCGATTTCATAATAAAAGTTTCCGAGTTTGCATGTGGCCAAATATTAAAATATGGTGGATTTAAACATCGTTTAATCACGCTGTAAAGTGAAACGTCACCAGGCCGTTGGCGCCCTCTGCAGGTATTTGTTATAGGCTAATACATAATGTAATTAAATTGATTGTGTATAGGCATATAACATTATGTATTTTAACGGTGTTGTTCAATAAAACCATGTAATTACTTGGTTTTGATATTTAATTTGAGCCAATTATTATTGCTTCATCATTAGTTTATATATAAATAGTCATACTAAAGCCTGGTTTTCACTTAGGTCTATGTTACTAAAAAATATCAGATTACTCTTTTGTCAAAATAATCAGTAGATTACTTGATTGCCAAAATAATCATTAGGCCTAATTACAGCCCTAGATTAGTTAAAATATTTCAATACAACTGCATTTTTACTTTTTGTAATTAGAAGACAATCTTTGAAAATATCACCCTGCAGCCCAAGACTGGTCACCCACTGAAGCTAAGCAGGGTTGAGCTGGTCAGTACCTGGATGGGAGACCTCCTGGGAAAACTAGGTTGCTGCTGAAAGAGGTGTTAGTGAGGCCAGCAGGGGGTGCTCACCCTGTGGTCTGTGTGGGTCCTAACGCCCCAGTATAGTGACGGGGACACTATACTGTCAACAAGCACCGTCCTTCGGATGAGACGTTAAACCGAGGTCCTGACTCTCTGTGGTCATTAAAAATCCCAGGATGTCTTTTGGAAAAGAGTAGGGGTGTGACCTCGGTATCCTGGCCAAATTTGCCCATTGGCCTCTGATCATCATCATGGCCTCCTAATCATCCCCATATACTGATTGGCTTGATCACTCTGTCTCCTCTCCACCAGTAGCTGGGGTGTGATGGGCGTTCTGGCGCAATATGGCTGCCGTCGCATCATCCAGGTGGATGCTGCACACTGGTGGTGGACGAGGAGACCCCCCCCCCCCCTCAAAATGTAGAGCGCTTTGAGTGCTTAGAAAAAAAGCAGAAAAGCACTATATAAATGTAATGAATTATTATAATTTTCCAAGTGTATGATATAGATTTCATTCTTCAGCTCAACCATATATTCATGAAAAAAAAATCTGAATGAGGAAAGCAATAACTTTGTCATAGTATCCTTTCAAATGTAGTATCATAGTATCCCCCCCCCCCCCCCGCCCCTGTATTTTTTCTTGCTTTAACCCCTGTAGATACGTCTTTGGGTTTTCCATGTTTTCTAAAAAAAATAAAACTGGAAAATCGAGGGCGTATAATTAGCGATTAGTCCGTGTCACTAGATAAACTTGCTTATTTCTCTGGATTTAAACATTCTTGGAAACATTTGGGATCATATAAGCACAGAAGTCGGCAAAATATATAACACTGTTCTAGTGGTTTTTGGATATTTTAATCAAAAAATCTTACATGCTGTGCCTTTAAAGAAACACTCCACTATTTTTGGAAATAGGCTCATTTTATATCTCCCCAAGAGTTAAACAGTAGAGTTTTACCGTGTTTGAATCCATTCAGACGATGTCTGGCGGTAGCACTTTTAGCGTAGCTTAGCATAGATCATTGAATCTGATTAGACTGTTAGCATCGCGCTCAAAAGTGACCAAAGAGTTTAGATATTTCTCCTATTTAAAACTCGACTCTTCTGTAGTTACATCGTGTACTAAGACCGACGGAAAATGAAAAGTTGTGATTTTCTAGACTGATATGGCTAGGAACTATACTCTCATTCCGGCGTAATAATCAAGGAGCTTTGCTGTCGTAGCATGTGTGCATCAGATGATATTACACAGCGCCTGAAAGTAGTCCCCAGCTAGGTAATTAGTTATGATATACCTGAGGACTACTTTCAGGCGCTGCGTAATATCACTGCGCCTGCTGTTAGCGAGATGCTAACGGTCTAATCAGATTCAATGATCTATGCTAAGCTACGATAAACGTGCTACCGCTAGACATCGGCTGAATGGATTCAAACACGGTAAAACTCTACTGTTTAACTCTTGGGGAGATATAAAATGAGCCTATTTCCAAAAAAAAGTGGAGTGTTTCTTTAAGGTAGTGCTATGAATGGTTTAGGGGTCGATCAGGCACAAAGATGTCCCACATGTTTTCTGCCAGTGATGTTGATGTTGAACCCGTGGCGTGTTTCTGAAGCTCAGGGTCGAGTGCTTCTGCTTTCAGTAAGGAGCTGACGGCCGAAGCCCGGGAGCTGAGGGGGGAGCTGTACTGTCTGCCGTGTCACGATAAGCTGGGCACGATCTGCGGCGCCTGCAGGAGACCCATCGAGGGACGCGTGGTCAACGCCATGGGCAAACAGTGGCACGTGGAGGTATTTCACCCAAAACACGTGCGGTTCTGTGTCCATCATAGTGCCAGTGTGATCCTCTGAACGCTCTAATGAGGTGTTGACTTCATCCTCTGAGCCAATCCGGTGTGGGAGCTTCACATTTATTCTGATCTGCTATTTAAGCTTCTTCTTATTATTCTTATGAGACTACAATTTCTGAATGCTGCTCCTCCTAGAGCTTTCAAACTGGAACCACCAAACTTGGCCCAGACCTTCAGACTGATCTGACTTAGTGTGCTGTATCTTTTCAGACTGATCCGACTTATAGTTTTCATAAAACTGAAGATTAAAAATCATAAAAATCCCATAGACTTACATTGACGGAATGTTCAGATGAGCCAAGACTATTCAAACTCCAACTGTCAAAATTCAAACTCCAACTGTCAAAATTCAAACTCCAACTGTCAAAATTCAAATTTAAACTCCCAGAATCCCTTGAGGCTCAACCAAGCTTCCCTTCTATGTGCTATTTCTAATCCATTCAAACTCATCTATCTATCCTAGCGACATGCTAATCATACTAGAAACATACTAACAACATGCTAGTAGCATGCTAATCATGCTAGAAACATGCTAGTTACTTGCTAATCATGCTAGCAACATGCTAGTTACTTGCTAATCATGCTAGTAACATGCTAATCATGCAAGAAACATGCTACTAGCATGCTAATCATGCTAGTCACTTGTTAATCATGCTAGCAACATGTTAGTAGCATGCTAATCATGCTAGAAACATGCTAGCGACATGCTAGTAACTTGTTAATCATACTAACAACATGCTAGTTACATTCTAATAATGCTAGTTACATTCTAATCATGCTAGAAACATGCTAGCGACATGCTAGTAACTTGCTAATAATGCTAGCGACATGCTAGTCACTTGCTAATAATGCTAGCGACATGCTAGTAACTTGCTAGTCATACTAGCAACATGCTAGTTACATTCTAATAATGCTAGTTACATTCTAATCATGCTAGAAACATGCTAGCGACATGCTAGTAACTTGCTAATAATGCTAGCGACATGCTAGTCACTTGCTAATAATGCTAGCGACATGCTAGTTACTTGCTAATCATGCTAGTAACATGCTAATCATGCAAGAAACATGCTACTAGCATGCTAATCATGCTAGTCACTTGTTAATCATGCTAGCAACATGTTAGTAGCATGCTAATCATGCTAGAAACATGCTAGCGACATGCTAGTAACTTGCTAGTCATACTAGCAACATGCTAGTTACATTCTAATCATGCTAGTTACATTCTAATCATGTTAGAAACATGCTAGCGACATGCTAGTAACTTGCTAATAATGCTAACAACATGCTAGTCACTTGCTAATAATGCTACCGACATGATAGTAACTTGCTAATCATACTAGCAACATGCTAGTTACATTCTAATCATGCTAGTTACATTCTAATCATGTTAGAAACATGCTAGCGACATGCTAGTAACTTGCTAGTCATACTAGCAACATGCTAGTTACATTCTAATCATGCTAGTTACATTCTAATCATGCTAGAAACATGCTAACGACATGCTAGTCACTTGCTAATAATGCTGGCAACATGCTAGTTACATTCTAATCATGCTAGAAACATGCTAGCGACATGCTAGTACCTTGCTAATAATGCCAGCAATATGTTAGTAACAGGCTAATAATGCTAAAAACATGTTAGCGACATGCTAGTAACAGGCTAATCATGCTAGAAACATGCTAACAACTTGCTAATCATGCTAGCAACAGGCTAGTTACTTGCTAATCATGCTATAAACATGCTAGTAACTTGCTAATCATGCTAGCGACATGCTAGTCATGTTAACAACATGCTAATCTTGCTAGCAACATGCTAAAAACATGTTAGCAACATGCTAGTACCTTGCTAATCATGCCAGCAATATATGTTAGTAACAGGCTAATCATGTTAAAAACATGTTAGCGACATGCTAGTAACATGCTAATCATGCTAGAAACGTTATCAACATCTATCTAAATGTTTAAACTTTCAGGCCAGGCTTTCTCAAGCTAAGCTAAAGTCTGTCTTGACGAACTGTTTAATCTAGCTATCAATCTATCTATCGTCGTCTTGTTTTGCAGCATTTCGTGTGCGTTAAATGTGAGAAACCGTTTCTTGGGCATCGGCATTATGAGCGTAAGGGCCTGGCGTACTGTGAGACGCACTACAACCAGGTGAAGTCTGGATCTACCCTCTCTGTGATGAACAATAACACATCAAGATATGAATATAAACATGGATACACACATGCATGCTGTGTCTGTTGTATTTATGCAGCTCAGTCAGCATTACTTCAGAACACTTTAATAATCAGTGTTGGGCTCGTTACTCAAAGAATGTAATATATCACTCATTACTAGTTACTCTTTCAAAAGTAACAGTTACTTTCTGGCAGCAGTAATTAGTTACATTGTTTCTTCACGCCTCACAGAAGATGTAACAATGTATCTTCCACATAAATGTTACTAATAACATATTTCTGCCTCATCATTTGTCCAAAATACACATTATTAGTTATTATAAACACTCAATAATTAATAGTGACATTCAAGCAGAAGTGTTGTATTAATCTCATTAATGTGTAGCTTGAAGCTAATTTCTCCGTTACACATATATGATTATATTTCATTATGTATTTCATCAAATCACATAAGTTTGTAAGAAACTGTTTAATTTTCCAAAAATATGTTTAATTATAGTAATATAATGCTGATCAGAGGGATGTAAAGCTAGAGTACAGTAACACACAACAGTGTTCAGATCATGTGTGAGTCGTGATAATTATGAAAATAAAATTATGAATTATTTGATTGTTAGATATTAAATCAGCGGGTCGAGGCATCACAAGTAACTAAGCTGTAATATTATTACTGAAATCTTATTAGTGATTAGTTACTGCAAAAAGTAATATATTACAGTAACTAGTTACTGCCCAACACTGGTGATAAGTTACCATAGAAGCACCTTGATGTCAAATTCAAGACTTGATCAACATCAACTTCAGTTTGGATCGCAATTTCTTCCAGTGATAGTTAGGTGAAAATAAGAAATAAATCCAACACTGAAATTGGTTTTATGTATATGTAGAGCGATATGTTTAATTTGCATATGTGACCCTGGAGCACAAAAGCATGTATATTTGTAGCAATAGACAACAATACATTGTATGGGTCAAAATTATACATTTTTCTTTTATGACAAAAATCATTAGGATATTAAGATCATGTTCCATGAAGATATTTAGTAAATTTCCTACCGTACACTTAATTTTTGATTAGTGATATGCATTGCTAAGAACAACTATAAAGGTGATTTTCTCAATATTTAGATTTTTTTGCACCCTCAGATTCTCAAATAGTTGTATCTCAGCCAAATATTGTCCAAACCATACAATGGAAAGATTATTTATTCGAGAAATTGACACTTATGACTGGTTTTGTGCTCCAGGGTCACATATTTGACCTGTTTTTTCACCTCAACATCAGTTGCCCACTGGGTCTAAACCCTATATGTACAGGACAGTACCCTATATGTAGGACTCACATCCGTGTCAGATACTGTACGCAGTGAAAACACATGATGTTAATGTGAGTCACGCCTCTCTCACAGCTCTTTGGAGAAGTCTGTCACCACTGCAACCACGTCATTGAAGGAGATGGTGAGCATAATGATAATCATAACCTGAGGATTTATATCCACACGTGTGCTTGACTCTTCCTCTTTTGTTTTGAAGTGGTGTCTGCGTTGAACAAGGCCTGGTGTGTCAGATGCTTTGGCTGCTCCGCGTGTAACTCCAAGCTGACCCTCAAGTGTGTACAAGATGCAACATATCAGCTTCTAAATGTTAACCCTTTTAATCCCAGCGCTCACAATAGTGACCGTAAAAAGATACACACACACACACACACACACACAGAGAGAGAGAGAGACAGACAGAGACAGACACACACACACACACACACACACAGAGAGAGAGAGACAGACAGAGACACACACGGACACACACACACACACACACAGAGAGAGAGAGAGACAGACAGAGACAGACACACACACACACACACACACAGAGAGAGAGAGACAGACAGAGACACACACACACACACACACACACACATCAGTGTAGAGGGTAATGATGGCTCAGGGAAGCACTGAGTTGTGTGTGTGTTTGCTGACAGACAGCTGTGCTCTGTGCTGTTCTTCAGGGATAAGTTTGTGGAGATGGATCTGAAGCCGGTGTGTAAGCGCTGCTACGAGCGCGTGCCGGACGAGCTCAAGAGACGCCTGTCCAAACAAGACATGAAGAAGAAGAAAATGCCCATCTGTCTGTGACGTGTCTCTCTGTTTCTGCGGTCAGTGCTTTCTTCCTCCTGAGACAGTTCTGTCCCTCTTCACTCCAAACCCAAAGACCTCCGTCCATCTTCCCAACACAAAGACACAAACAAAAACCTGAGATATTTCTGTTCTTCCATTGAAAGTTCATGTAGCCAGATCTCTGACACGTAAATGTTCATATACAGATTGTAAAATATGTAAAAAATAAGCCATTTCATCTGTTTAAAGAGATACAATCACACTATGTGTTGAACAGAACAGTTCTGAAAATAAACAGAAGTCTTATGGGTTTGGATGAAGGTATCAAATCATGACTTGATGTTGATTTTCAATGCACTAACCTTCTCGTTTTTATACACTCACTGGGCACTTGTGTAGATACACCTTACTAGTTGCCTTCAGAACTGCCTTAATTCTATATTCCACAAGATTCTGGATAATTTCGGCTCATGTTGACATGACAGTGCTGCAGATTTCTCATCGGCACATCTCTGATGTGAATCCAGCACGTCCCAAAGATTGAGATCTGGTGACTGTAGGGGTCATTGAAGTTTAGTGTTCAAGAGAGCAGTTTGAGATGATGTGACGGTGTGTTATTCTGCTGTGTGCTTCACACTGTGGTTATAAAGACAGACATGCCCAGCAACAACCAGTGCTGCCAACCTAGCAACGTTTCACACTACCCTAGCAACGTTTCACACTACCCTAGCAACGTTTCACACTACCCTAGCAACTTTTCACACTACCCTAGCAACTTTTCACACTACCCTAGCAACTTTTCACACTACCCTAGCAACGTTTCACACTACCCTAGCAACTTTTCACACTACCCTAGCAACTTTTCACACTACCCTAGCAACGTTTCACACTACCCTAGCAACGTTTCACACTACCCTAGCAACGTTTCACACTACCCTAGCAACGTTTCACACTACCCTAGCAACTTTACACACTACCCTAGCAACGTTTCACACTACCCTAGCAACGTTTCACACTACCCTAGCAACGTTTCACACTACCCTAGCAACTTTACACACTACCCTAGCAACGTTTCACACTACCCTAGCAACGTTTCACACTACCCTAGCAACGTTTCACACTACCCTAGCAACGTTTCACACTACCCTAGCAACGTTTCACACTACCCTAGCAACGTTTCACACTACCCTAGCAACGTTTCACACTACCCTAGCAACTTTACACACTACCCTAGCAACGTTTCACACTACCCTAGCAACGTTTCACACTACCCTAGCAACGTTTCACACTACCCTAGCAACTTTACACACTACCCTAGCAACGTTTCACACTACCCTAGCAACGTTTCACACTACCCTAGCAACGTTTCACACTACCCTAGCAACGTTTCACACTACCCTAGCAGCTTTTCACACTACCCTAGCAACTTTTCACACTACCCTAGCAACTTTACACACTACCCTAGCAACGTTTCACACTACCCTAGCAACGTTTGTTTCACACTACCCTAGCAACGTTTCACACTACCCTAGCAACGTTTCACACTACCCTAGCAACTTTTCACACTACCCTAGCAACGTTTCACACTACCCTAGCAACTTTTCACACTACCCTAGCAACGTTTCACACTACCCTAGCAACGTTTCACACTACCCTAGCAACTTTTCACACTACCCTAGCAACGTTTCACACTACCCTAGCAACGTTTCACACTACCCTAGCAACGTTTCACACTACCCTAGCAGCTTTTCACACTACCCTAGCAACTTTTCACACTACCCTAGCAACTTTACACACTACCCTAGCAACGTTTCACACTACCCTAGCAACGTTTGTTTCACACTACCCTAGCAACGTTTCACACTACCCTAGCAACGTTTCACACTACCCTAGCAACTTTTCACACTACCCTAGCAACGTTTCACACTACCCTAGCAACGTTTCACACTACCCTAGCAACTTTTCACACTACCCTAGCAACGTTTCACACTACCCTAGCAACGTTTCACACTACCCTAGCAACTTTTCACACTACCCTAGCAACGTTTCACACTACCCTAGCAACGTTTCACACTACCCTAGCAACGTTTCACACTACCCTAGAAACTTTTCACACTACCCTAGCAACGTTTCACACTACCCTAGCAACTTTTCACACTACCCTAGCAACGTTTCACACTACCCTAGCAACTTTTCACACTACCCTAGCAACTTTTCACACTACCCTAGCAACGTTTCACACTACCCTAGCAACGTTTCACACTACCCTAGCAACTTTTCACACTACCCTAGCAACGTTTCACACTACCCTAGCAACGTTTCACACTACCCTAGCAACGTTTCACACTACCCTAGCAACTTTTCACACTACCCTAGCAACGTTTCACACTACCCTAGCAACGTTTCACACTACCCTAGCAACTTTCACACTACCCTAGCAACTTTTCACACTACCCTAGCAACGTTTCACACTACCCTAGCAACGTTTCACACTACCCTAGCAACGTTTCACACTACCCTAGCAACGTTTCACACTACCCTAGAAACTTTTCACACTACCCTAGCAACTTTTCACACTACCCTAGCAACTTTTCACACTACCCTAGCAACTTTTCACACTACCCTAGCAACGTTTCACACTACCCTAGCAACGTTTCACACTACCCTAGCAACTTTTCACACTACCCTAGCAACGTTTCACACTACCCTAGCAACTTTTCACACTACCCTAGCAACGTTTCACACTACCCTAGCAACGTTTCACACTACCCTAGCAACGTTTCACACTACCCTAGCAGCTTTTCACACTACCCTAGCAGCTTTTCACACTACCCTAGCAACTTTTCACACTACCCTAGCAACTTTACACACTACCCTAGCAACGTTTCACACTACCCTAGCAACGTTTCACACTACCCTAGCAACGTTTCACACTACCCTAGCAACGTTTCACACTACCCTAGCAGCTTTTCACACTACCCTAGCAGCTTTTCACACTACCCTAGCAACTTTACACACTACCCTAGCAACGTTTCACACTACCCTAGCAACGTTTCACACTACCCTAGCAGCTTTTCACACTACCCTAGCAACTTTTCACACTACCCTAGCAACTTTCACACTACCCTAGCAACTTTTCACACTACCCTAGCAACTTTCACACTACCCTAGCAACTTTTCACACTACCCTAGCAACGTTTCACACTACCCTAGCAACGTTTCACACTACCCTAGCAACTTTTCACACTACCCTAGCAACTTTCACACTACCCTAGCAACTTTCACACTACCCTAGCAACTTTTCACACTACCCTAGCAACGTTTCACACTACCCTAGCAACGTTTCACACTACCCTAGCAACGTTTCACACTACCCTAGCAACTTTACACACTACCCTAGCAACGTTTCACACTACCCTAGCAACGTTTCACACTACCCTAGCAACGTTTCACACTACCCTAGCAGCTTTTCACACTACCCTAGCAACGTTTCACACTACCCTAGCAACTTTACACACTACCCTAGCAACGTTTCACACTACCCTAGCAACGTTTCACACTACCCTAGCAACTTTTCACACTACCCTAGCAACTTTTCACACTACCCTAGCAACTTTTCACACTACCCTAGCAACGTTTCACACTACCCTAGCAACGTTTCACACTACCCTAGCAACTTTTTCTTCCAAAAGCACCTCGCAACAAATTTAGCCATTTAAAAAAATGATTTGGCAACTTTTGATAAGTGACTCAAATGATATAAAGGAACATTTTCCATTTAAATCACACAAAAAGAGGAAACCAAAGATGCCTCGCAGTACACACGTCACGTGAATTAAGTTATCACGTGTCGTTCCAAACCCGTAAAAGCTTTGTTCGTCTTCGGAACACAATTTAAGATATTTTAGATGAAAGCCGGGAGGTTTGTGACTATAAATTAAAGTACATTACAGTGTCAAGACCCAAAAAAGTATTAAAGACATCGCCATAATAGTCCATCAGCGGTTATGAACGTTATGAAGTGACGAGATTTCTACAAAGAAAATAAAAGTAACTTTATTCAACAATTTGTCTCCTCTTCATCAGCGTAGTGCCATTTTGGAGAATATCCGCTGGACGCAAACTGCGTACGCTGTTCTGTGTCAGCCGCGCCACACGGATACGTCTTCTACGTTTATTTACGCTTTGATTTGAACGAAAACATTTGATTTGATTTGAATGACACAGAACATCGTACGCAGTTTGCGTCCAGCGGATTTTCTCCAAAAAGTCGTTACTTTTATTTTCTTTGTGTAGAAAGTGTTCTCATCGCTTCATAGCAAACCGCTGATGGAGTATTTTGGCGATGTCTTTAATACTTTTCTGGGTCTTGACAGTGTTATTTACTTGGCAGTCAATGGGACAGTCACAAGCCTCCCGGTTTACATCCAAAATATCTTAAATTGTGTTCCGAAGACGAATGAAGCGTTTATGGGTTTGGAAGGACGTAGGGTAAAGTGATTAATGACTAAATGTTAATTTTGGGGTGGATTAACCCTTTAAGTATCCTATACAGAATCAGACTGACGGTCACCTTGGCTTC
>CM041799.1:46357916-46365416 GCA_023376895.1 Aspiorhynchus laticeps
ACACACACACGGACACACACACACGGACACACACACACGGACACTCTCTCACACAGACACACCCTAAAAAAAAATCTCTCTCAAGCTGATAGAAAGAGTTTAAAGTTCTATTCATTGATATGTCTTTAAGTAGACAGGATAATAAAGAGAAGCCAGGAAAGCATTGGGTGGAGAGACGGGAATCAAACCCGGGTCACCCGGAGTGCTGTATGTTGGCACTAACCACGAGGCTATTGATGCCAACAGAACAACTGTTTCATGAAGACATACTCACTATATAATCACATATTACCATGTTTTTTTGTTTTTTGAGGATAACACTGAAAATATGTCATTATCACTCTACAAGCTCAGTAGAAGAACCAGTGAACTGGAACAATCTGAGAAACCAAATAAATGCCCTTCGAGCTGATTCCGTCTAATGAATCAGAGGTGAAGCGGGAAACACGTGAACAGACTCACCTTTTCTGCCAAATGCAAATTCCCCCGAAGCCTTTGCCAGCTCTGCAAATGAAATATCACCCGCAGATGTGAATCCAAAAGACAGACCTGCAGGAGGAAAGCATTCAGAACAGCATTCAGCAGATGATCAGTGTGTTTGAGCCTGATCCTCGCTCACTAACTCTCAGCTCGTGTGCTTTTATCCCGTCCTCTCTCTGAATACAGCTTGATCCTCGCTCACTAACTCTCAGCTCGTGTGCTTTTATCCCGTCCTCTCTCTGAATACAGCTTGATCCTCGCTCACTAACTCTCAGCTCGTGTGCTTTTATCCCGTCCTCTCTGAATACAGCTTGATCCTCGCTCACTAACTCTCAGCTCGTGTGCTTTTATCCCGTCCTCTCTCTGAATACAGCTTGATCCTCGCTCACTAACTCACAGCTCGTGTGCTTTTATCCCGTCCTCTCTGAATACAGCTTGATCCTCGCTCACTAACTCTCAGCTCGTGTGCTTTTATCCCGTCCTCTCTCTGAATACAGCTTGATCCTCGCTCACTAACTCTCAGCTCGTGTGCTTTTATCCCGTCCTCTCTCTGAATACAGCTTGATCCTCGCTCACTAACTCTCAGCTCGTGTGCTTTTATCCCGTCCTCTCTCTGAATACAGCTTGATCCTCGCTCACTAACTCACAGCTCGTGTGCTTTTATCCCGTCCTCTCTGAATACAGCTTGATCCTCGCTCACTAACTCTCAGCTCGTGTGCTTTTATCCCGTCCTCTCTCTGAATACAGCTTGATCCTCGCTCACTAACTCTCAGCTCGTGTGCTTTTATCCCGTCCTCTCTGAACACAGCTTGATCCTCGCTCACTAACTCTCAGCTCGTGTGCTTTTATCCCGTCCTCTCTGAATACAGCTTGATCCTCGCTCACTAACTCACAGCTCGTGTGCTTTTATCCCGTCCTCTCTGAATACAGCTTGATCCTCGCTCACTAACTCTCAGCTCGTGTGCTTTTATCCCGTCCTCTCTGAATACAGCTTGATCCTCGCTCACTAACTCTCAGCTCGTGTGCTTTTATCCCATCCTCTCTCTGAATACAGCTTGATCCTCGCTCACTAACTCTCAGCTCGTGTGCTTTTATCCCATCCTCTCTCTGAATACAGCTTGATCCTCGCTTACTAACTCTCAGCTCGTGTGCTTTTATCCCGTCCTCTCTCTGAATACAGCTTGATCCTCGCTCACTAACTCTCAGCTCGTGCGCTTTTATCCCGTCCTCTCTCTGAATACAGCTTGATCCTCGCTCACTAACTCTCAGCTTGTGTGCTTTTATCCCGTCCTCTCTGAATACAGCTTGATCCTCGCTCACTAACTCTCAGCTCGTGTGCTTTTATCCCGTCCTCTCTCTGAGTACAGCTTGATCCTCGCTCACTAACTCTCAGCTCGTGTGCTTTTATCCCGTCCTCTCTCTGAATACAGCTTGATCCTCGCTCACTAACTCTCAGCTCGTGTGCTTTTATCCCGTCCTCTCTCTGAATACAGCTTGATCCTCGCTCACTAACTCTCAGCTCGTGTGCTTTTATCCCGTCCTCTCTCTGAATACAGCTTGATCCTCGCTCACTAACTCTCAGCTCGTGTGCTTTTATCCCGTCCTCTCTCTGAATACAGCTTGATCCTCGCTCACTAACTCTCAGCTCGTGTGCTTTTATCCCGTCCTCTCTCTGAGTACAGCTTGATCCTCGCTCACTAACTCTCAGCTCGTGTGCTTTTATCCCGTCCTCTCTGAATACAGCTTGATCCTCGCTTACTAACTCTCAGCTCGTGTGCTTTTATCCCGTCCTCTCTCTGAATACAGCTTGATCCTCGCTCACTAACTCTCAGCTCGTGTGCTTTTATCCCGTCTTCTCTGAGTACAGCTTGATCCTCGCTCACTAACTCTCAGCTTGTGTGCTTTTATCCCGTCCTCTCTGAATACAGCTTGATCCTCGCTCACTAACTCTCAGCTCGTGTGCTTTTATCCCGTCCTCTCTCTGAATACAGCCTGATCCTCGCTCACTAACTCTCAGCTCGTGTGCTTTTATCCCGTCCTCTCTGAGTACAGCTTGATCCTCGCTCACTAACTCTCAGCTCGTGTGCTTTTATCCCGTCCTCTCTCTGAATACAGCCTGATCCTCGCTCACTAACTCTCAGCTCGTGTGCTTTTATCCCGTCCTCTCTCTGAATACAGCCTGATCCTCGCTCACTAACTCTCAGCTCGTGTGCTTTTATCCCGTCCTCTCTGAGTACAGCTTGATCCTCGCTCACTAACTCTCAGCTCGTGTGCTTTTATCCCGTCCTCTCTTTGAATACAGCTTGATCCTCGCTCACTAACTCTCAGCTCGTGTGCTTTTATCCCGTCCTCTCTCTGAATACAGCTTGATCCTCGCTCACTAACTCTCAGCTCGTGTGCTTTTATCCCGTCCTCTCTCTGAATACAGCTTACAGACGAGCATGTGTTGAGAGAGTAACTGCTGAAAGCTCTCACGCTTGGGTCTGTATCATGGTTTAATCATGGTGCTGTTCTGTACTGTTCATCTTGAGCGTATGAAAATACCACATCTAGTACCAATATTCAGAAAAATGGCTACTTCTTTGTTAGTATGCTAACCCATTTAAGCCCACCGGCATCTATAGTTGTCACAGCTTGTACTTGTCATTTTGCTTTTGTAAAAAAAATGTTATCCATGTTTTATGTCAAGCAAATAACCAAATAAATGATTTCAAGGAAAAAAAAGCTATTCCCGTCACAGTCAAGAGTTTAAATTCTCCAATTACAGCTTTCGTCATTAAAATCGCCACTTTTTCTGCCCAGTTGTTTACTTAATTTTCCCCACCCTGGCAACCATCTCTACATTACAGAAGTGCGGCTGAGCTGAAAACACTGGACACATGTAAGCTGCAGTTTAGTGATGTCTATTGAGATATTCTGAATAACAACAACAGTAATACGTGTCATACAGTGCTGTTTACTGCTACTAAACACAAACATGAATCCAGACATGGATCTCGAAGCACAGAGAATGCATACGTGCATTTATTCAGCGAGCGCAAAGTAAGCATTTCACATGATTTGTAATTACTGGTGTTAATATTAGGAATCAGACTGCTCTGAGAGAAGCTTCTTAAAGGGACAGTTCACCCAAAAATTAAAATAGTCATCATTTACTCATCAGGCTGTTTTGGGGCACCATTGACTTCAATAGTAGGAGAAAAATACTGCTCTGTTTCCCTCATTCTTCAGAATATCTTCCTTTGTGTTCAGAACAAACACATTCATACAGGTTTGGAGCTACTTGAGGATGAGTAAATGATGGCTCTATGATGTCCACGATGCAGTAAACATGGACAGAATCCAGTCATAAAAACTGAATTTACAGTTTAATGTCACGGAGTTTGTCAACGTTTGGATGAATTAATCAAAAGTAGGTCACTTAAATCAAATGGTGATCTGGACTAGTATCTGATGTAAATCTGAATCCTGCATGTGTCTCTGTGTGAATGGAGCAGGGTTTTGTTTACTACATACACAGAGCGCGTGATTTCAGCGTCTGACGTCTCAATGAAGACATAAATACATCAACAATATCTCCAAAACTGATCAAAACCAGCATTTTACCATTTCATTTGAGTAAAACTAGTCATATCATATACACACAGAACTTTACTCGGCAACCCGTCAAAATAAAAGTCCTGTTTAACTTGAAGACATTGTGCCAGAAATAGCTATATTACTATTATTTTAATTTTAATAGTAAATCCCATTTATTTGCCAACAAATTAAATGTTTAATATTCATTAATTAAAATATAAATTAAATCAATGTTTTATGCCTTCATCTGATAACCAGTAAAATTTAATATACACAACAGGGGGGGGGGGGCATTTCATAAGGCTACTGTAAGAATAAATATAAATTTTTGTATGTATTCAAATAATTAGACACAGAATTTGTTAATAAAACATAAGGAGATAAAAAAATAAAACATTTAATACGGCCCTAAACATGTCAGTTTTGTTACACTGTTAATAAATTAATGTTAAATTTTATAAGTTTCATGATTTTAATTAATTAGACATGCTTTTTGATTAATAAAATTTAATTTGACCATTAAAAAGGAGTCCAGAAAAATTAAAACTGAAAAAACTGAATTTGGAAAAAAATAAAATACTAAATGATGACTCTCTTAATTTTTGGGTGAACTGTCCCTTTAAGGTTTAACACACTCACCTGTAGCTGTGCTGGAGTCGCTCTCACTGCTTCTCTTGGTGGAGAGGTCGATGGGTGCCGCCGGCGTGTCTGTCTGACGCTCTTCTGCTCCGCCGCCGCTCGTGTCCACAGCTGCTGCATCATGGGAAGGCTCCACCTGAAGAACACCTGAAGGACTCGCAGCGATGTGCAGATCAGAAGCACACGTCACCTGCTGCAGCTTCTGGAGCTCAGTGATGAAGTCGTCCGGTCTCTCTGCATCCGCTTCGGAGTCGCTGCTGACGCCGCACAGGAACGTGGGAGGCAGGAGGAGGCGTCTGGCTCTCTGCTCCTCGTCTGCGGTCGGACGCTTCTCCCACACCAGAGTGACCTCCGAGTCTGTAAACACGAGCATCTCCATCTATACATGCTGCTCATCACTACACACAGCTCTGATGAACCACCCATCACTGACCAGCAGAGCTGCGTGATGTGTGTGTGATACACTGAGGATAATCTGACGTCAATATGCGATGTGTACTGCGTTCCTCCGTTACTGGCTCTGACACGATCATCATTAGAGAGCAGCTTTATAGCACCTGAAGGCAGGAGCATGAACACGTCTGAGACGAACACACCTGACGCTCTGCATTAACACCTCTGTGCATTATGTGTCAGTCATCAATTACACCTCACACCACGTACATAATGCAGGCATGTGATCAGCTAGAGACAAAAAATAAGGAAAATCTGGCCACGCCCACAAGCCACGCCCCCAGAACTTATTAAAAATACTTATTTTAGCACATTAAAAGATATATCTTTTATTGTAAACAAACAGTGCTATAATATATTATAGTAAAATATATAGATTTGTTATTATTAAAGTACCTGCCAAAAGTTTGGGAACATTACAATTATTAATGATTTTGAAATAACTATCTTCTGCTCATCAAGGCTGAATTTATTTTAATATTATTCCTGTGATCAAAGCTGAATTTTCTTCATCATTACTCCAGTTTTCAGTGTTGCATGATCTTTTAGAAATCATTACAATTTATTTGACTCAAGAAACATTTCTGATTATCAATGTTGAAATTAATTTTGCTGCGTCATATTTTGTGGAAATGGTGATACACTTTATTTTTCAGGATTTTTTGATAAATATAAAGTTTAATGAACAGCATTTATCAAATATATTAATTAAATTTGTTAATGCATTTATTAAATTTACTAATTAAATAAGAAATCATTTTAAATGTCTTCACTCGCTTTTAATCACTTTCATGCATGATGAATAAAATATTAATTTCTCTCTCTTTTTCTAAATCTTATACGAGTGGTATCATCGTTTCCACAAAAATATTAAGCAGCAAAACTGTTTTTAACATTGATAATAATGAGAAATGTTTCTTGAGCAGCAAATCAGCATATTAGAGTGATTTCTGAAGATCATGTGACACTGAAACTTCTTTGTAAACAACAACAGATTTATAAACGTTTCTAATGACGAATGTTGCGTTCCCAAATGCAAATGAAAGCGTCTCAAACCAAGCGAATCGAAAGTAAACAGTGCTGTAGCAGCAGACAGACTACATATTATATAATTACATCACAACCGTTGGGAGTTTTATAACAGCACTAGCAATCTCAAATTCTCACCGCCATTCATAGAAAGTCACCGGGTCGAGTGACACGCTTCAGCGCTGAATCTACTCGCGTCCGGCGCTTTGAATCATTTGAACGCTTTTAACGGTCCTGCAGATGAAGCTCGTGCAGCGCTCTCAGAGACATTCCATCAATGAGGTTTCATTTCGCAGTTTATTTAGGTAATAGCTTAAAGGGATAGTTCACCCAAAAATTAAGATTCTGTCATCATTTACTCATCCTCAAGTAGATCCAAACCTGTATGAATGTGTTTGTTCTGAACACAAAGGAAGATATAATGAAGAATGAGGGAAACAGAGCAGTATATTGAAGTCAATGGTGCCCCAAAACAGCCTAATTACAAACTTTCTTCAGAATATCTTCCTTTGTGTTCAGAACAAACACATTCATACAGGTTTGGATCTACTTGAGGATGAGTAAATGACAGAATTTAAATTTTTGGGTGAACTGTCCCTTTAAGGCCATTTGCACGATTTCAATCATCATGCAGTAACCAACCTACCCCCCCCCCCCCAAAAAACAACTAAAAAACAAACTCGGATCTACATGAATCACATGGGTCGTCCCTCAGAGGTCGGAAAATACGGAAATCCGTAAAAATCACATCCCTGATAATGGCACTTATCACTCGACTCGGCTCGGTTCGGTTCGCTCCCACAACGACATATAAATGGTGAAATAATTTTTTCATAGTTTTCCAAATTTGTGTCTTTCAGATGCCTGTGCTTGATATGATTTGCATAACTCTGCGATGTTTGTCTGTATCGGAGAGAGTCTGAGTCTTAAATCGTTCTCGGTGGACAGTGTGTGGATATTGTTATTTATGACAGTAAGTGCTGAGAACGCAAAGGTATGTTGTTGTGAAGCGTTGCAAAACGATTTACAGTAAGGGTAAAAATCATGCACACAAAACCTGCGACAGCTCCTAATCAGAGATACGTGTGAACAGACAGACAACGCAACCCCGGCCTCCTTCTAACCTTCTGGCACCTTACACAATATTAAGAATTCAATATTAAGATAACTCCGTACTTAATTTTCAAAAATCATGACTGTGATTTTCAAGAATGAAACTGCATTTGGGTTATTTTCATTAGGAAAAAAATACAGCTAACTAACATACTAAAAACACGATTTTTGAAAATTTAAAAGAATGGAGTTACCCGTTTTTGCAAA
>CM041799.1:46370416-46392916 GCA_023376895.1 Aspiorhynchus laticeps
ACGTCGTACAGGTTTGGAAGAGAGAGACTGAGTTTTCATGTTTGGTGAACTATCTCTCGAAGTGCTCACCATGTTTAAGACGCTCTTTCAAAAGCACTTCAAACCCAACAAGTGTCAAAGCATGTAGCAGACTAAAGTACTCGGACCGTTTCATCGTTAACACACTTCACAGCCAACGTTAAATCAGTAATCTACAAAGACACTCATGCAAACACTCATGCTGTCTATCAAACAGTGAGATGAAACAGCTCTCATACGTCACTCACACCTTATTCCCAAGCAACAAAACAAGCGTGTTATTCTCTGAACCATCCACAGCTTCTTCAGCAGAAACTCAGCATTTCTTCCATTCAAATTAAACTGAAGCTCCATGTCAGGGCTATTCAATAGAGCAATCGGTAAGCCCCTCCCCTCGAACGCAGACTAGCCAATGGCAGTCGAGTATCAGTTTCAAGGGGAGCGGGTTTCAGCTCCATAGAGAAACATTGGAAGATGCAAAGCTTGCATCGGTTTTATGGTGTTTATGCTTCAAAAATGTAAAAACGATGTGTCTGGGGTACTTATTATTAGGATGGCAATATAATTTACTTTATTACATTTCCTGAATCCAAACAAAACAGAGCAAAATGTCTGTAAGTATTCAACCCCAATACAAATGAAGACAAAAACGTTTTGCTTGTCATACACTCATTAAGATCTGCTCGAGCAGAACGTTAATGTTATCTTGTGCTTCAGCAAGGTTTCTCAGGATAAAACTAGCTAACGTTAAAGTTAGTGAGTCCATGCTAGCGTACAAACCTAAATAGTGGACTGTTCTCGCGTCTTGTACAGTGTAGGTCAAAAACACAAACGAAGGTCTAGTGTCTCTTCATATTAAACTGGTTAAATGTAGATTAATGTAATCGTACGCTGTGATACATGAACAGTGTTGATGCTGCATGTTATCATCCGCGACTAATATGAGACTTGCATTGTGATCTATAAACCCTCGCTTCCAGTTACCCACCGTATTTATTTTTAAATATTTTATAAATCCCTCCATGGAATATTTAATCCCCATTTGGTGGCCTTGTGTCCAAAATTGTGCTAAAACATCGTAGAACAAGGTTTTCACGCTGACCGCTCTCACTGCGAGAGCATGAGCAACTCTGTTTGTCCAGCAACAGTAACTAAGGGGGGCGGGGCTTACCGAGAGCTCAATTGGCAGCCAAATACGGCCCGCCAATCATCTTCATCCAGCCCGAGGATGCATGTCGCACATACGCCTTGAATTGATTTTGCACTAATTAGTTTGTCCACAAGGTGGCATCACTGGCCCGAGTCAGCCGAAAAAGAAAAGGAAGAGACGCAATAACTACAATCTACCAGAGACGGCTACATCAATAGACGGCAGCGCTGAGGGAGTTATGAGATATCCACCACAACTCTAGTTTAAACGTTTTTAAAGACAGTGTTATAACTTCTGACGAGCGCTGGATGAAGATTGTTATCAAAGGAAGTAGCCTATTCATAGCTTTCAGTCACGTGACCGGCTCGAAGACCTGGAGGGCAAAACATCAGCATAATTTCCATCTGTTTCACAGCTGTAAATATTAAGATCACCTCTTAAAAGAATAAAACAAAGGTATGTCAACAAAATGCAAGTTTTCGATCCATATTAAGCACCCGCGGCAATATTCCAATCATTAAACAGTGTGACTAAATGTTGTGAAAACACTTAAAGTGCCTTAATATATTTAAAACAGTAATATTAAAAGATCAAATTCAGTAATCACCATATTAATGATGCATAGTTTACACAGACATGCAGATGAGGCCGGAATATGAACGCAATCCACTTAACGGTTCAGTGTTTTCCTTATAATGGTTTTCTATGGGAAACCATTTAATGTGAAACTTTGCACATTGTGTTCAATAGTTCATCTATTAATAGTTTGAAAGTCTGTGCGTCCGCTTCAACGGACAAAAACACACAATGATGTACAAATACATGGTTCTGCCGAGTTACCTCGTAAACATGAGTTATTAAGCCCTAAATGATCATAAAGAGTTGGGAGAAAATCAGATATGTATCCGCGTCATGTGCATCAGGATTTAAAGAGACAGCGCTGCTTTTAAAGTGAAACCTGCTACAGTCTGTGACTGATGTAACGTTAAATCAAAGAACAAAAGAAAAAGAGAAATCACTCGACTGCACTGCTTGCTGATTAACTTTTGTAGCTTGAATGAAGATTAATCACTAAAAACTGAACTCTGTACAGGTATCATATGTGTCCCTGGAGCACAAAAGCAGTCTTAAGTCGCTGGGGTATATTTATAGCAATAGCCAAAAATACATTGTATGGGTCAAAATTATTGATTTTTCTTTTATGCCAAAAATCATTAGGATATTAAGTAAAGATCATGTTCCATGAAGATATTTTGTAAATTTCCTACCGTAAATATATCAATTTAATTTTTGATTAGTAATATGCATTGCTAAGAACTTAATTTGGACACATTTAAAGATGATTTTCTCAATATTAAAATTTTTTTTGCACCCTCAGATTCCAAATAGTTGTATCTCAGACAAATATTGTCCTATAACAAACCATACATCAATGGAAAGCTTATTTATTAAACTTTCAGATGATGTATAAATCTCAATTTTGAAAAATTGACCCTTATGACTGGTTTTGTGGTCCAGGGTCACATATTAGTTGGTCTGTTGGCAGAAATAGCTCTATTTGTTAGGGAAAACATTAGCAGCTGACTACAATACAGAAAAACTGCTGCTACATGTATGATGTATAACAGTGCCAAAAATATTCCTAACTATATAGCCGAGATAGAAATACTTGTACCTGCCAGTGTCACATTTAAAGATGGGAAATCACTTAGCAAGACCTGAAGGACTTTGAAGACACTGGTGCACCCTAATTGTAAATTCTACTGAAACTTCAAACAAATAAGTAAAGGTTAGAAGATTTCAGACCATGCAAATGTTTGGATTGAGTAATGTTGGGTTATCACATCAGGTCTCCCGGCTCATGCCAGTCAGGGAGAGCTCTATGTGCCACAGTAACCCGTGACCTGAAATACCTCGGGCTTCAAACTGGTTGGCTGATGTGCAGGTCCAAAAAGCCATAGGATTATTTTTGAAAAGCCTAAAATCCAAACCTAAAAAAATAATGTTGTGGGTTAAAGTTTTGTGCCATTTTGTTGAAGAACTGAGTGGATGAAAATCTGTCTATATACACTGCCCTCCAAAATTTTGGAAATGCCCTAGAAAAGTGGGGTTTTGGACAATATTGACATGAATCCTTTTTAATTTGTGATAATTTTGCACTGATAAGGGACAACACAAACTACGAAAACATTTTATTACATAAACAGTTTATACATAGAAAAAACTATCAAAATATCCACCATTCGCAGCTATTACAGCTCTGTGTTCTAATTGGTTCATTGTATTCTAAACTTAATTGGCAATCAATTGTTGAAGCTATTAAGGTGAGCCAAAAATCTTTTAAAAACCTGGGCCAAGTTTGACTTCGACATGTATATATTGCCATTATGATGTAATCAAAATGAAAATTATTATTGCTGGTCTTCAGTGATAATGTCAAGTTACACCAAAATTTGCACCAAAAAATGATAAGGATTTATGCTGATATTGTCCAAAACCACACTTTGCCAGTGTTTCCAAACTTTTGGAGGGCAGTGTATGTCAAAAATATGGGCTTAAATGAGGCAGAGGCAACATGTACCTCTTTTCCACCAACGCAGTTTTGGCGCTTTTCCACTGCATGGTACGGCACGGTACGGTTCAGTATGGTTCACTTTTGGGGGTTTTCCACTGGGTACAGTACCTGGTACTTTTTTCAGTACCACCTCGGTTGAGGTTCCAAGCGAACCGTACCGTTACCAAAACGTGACGTGTAAACTCTGCTGATCACAGATTGGCTGGAGAAAATTGTCACTGCCTGCGTCATTGAACTTGAGACACGAGACACAACAGAGCTGCTAGATTTAAATCAGCACAGCCAGCGAAGGATCGAACGCAACGGTTTTGAATGAGCGCACCTTTTTAACAACCAAAAAATGGCTGTTTCGTTGTCTGTTGAGGAAGTACAGACGTTCCTCTCACTGATAGCCGAGGAGCGGATCCAGCGAGAGCTTGATGGAGTCACGGCAGTAGAGGCGGCGCAACTATAACGACATTTGAATAATCCCGCCCACTCTAAAGCGGTACTAAACTGCAGTGGAAACACAAACCGAGCCGAGCCACACAGTAGAAAAGCACCATTTGAGTGCTGGTTCGGAGCCAGAGCCTAGTTTCAAATCAGTTCTTTGTCTTTCGACACCCAAAGCACCAGCTCCGAACCCGGAAAAGTGGTTCGTAAATAGCACCAAAGCACTGCTGGGCTAGAAGTAAGAACCGCTTGCGTCAGGGGCTGGGAGCGGGGTTACCATGACAACAAAATACTTTTGATCGCCATATTTGAAATAACAGCTAAACACGAACACGTTGGATTCGCTGTGTTTGGATGCTGATGTAGGTTCTTAAAGTCATGAACATCAATAGCAACGCAACGTACGCCATTGTTGATGGTGTTTAGGCTTGTTCGGGATGCATTGCGAAAAGCAGATGGGAGCGACTGGAAAGCAGATGGCTCTTTATGCTTTTGGATCGCTCCCGAACAAACCCGTTGTGTTTGGAGCTGCCGCGCTAGCGTTGCGAGGGGAAAGACCTGGCTCTCTGGTGGCTCTCTAGCCAATGGAAAGGTAAACCGGTTCTTAGAAGGCTCGCCAGTCGAACCAACACCGAACCAGCAATAGCACTGGCTCTGAACTAGCACCATGCTGGTGGAAAAGGGGTAATAGTGCAAGGATGTTTTACCTACACAATAAGAAAATGTAGAATGTCCTCATTAAAAAAAGTAACTAAACTAAATCAAACCTAAACCAGAGATGCACTTAGCTCCAGCCTTAGTTGAACACAGCTAATCGTAATCTTTAGGACTACTTAAACTGTAGGAGCAGGGTTGGAAAGCTGTGAGCTAAACAAAGAGATACAGTTTTATTCATAACTATGGGTCACAGAACATAGCTTACTTGATGGTATGCTGAAAGGAGTCCCAACTGAAGACTGGCTGGTCACTGCTGGTCCAGAGGTTTTCGGTCTCGAGACAGCCGTTTCCTCATCTTTTGAACTGGGAATCATAACCGGAGACTTTTCTTTTGATGGCGAAGGGCTTCCAAAGATCTTCTGCACAGAGTCTGTCCCAAAGACGAACTTCGGAGGAGAGACCACATTCTTGATGCTTTGAGGCGTTGGATCCGGTGTAGGACTGCTTTCCTCAGAGAGTTCAGTACGTTCTTTTGTGGTTTCCTCAAGTACAGCAACTGCAGCCTTGCCACAAAGCGTCTCCTGGGCGGAGGCAGGTACTCTTGCAGAAAACGAGGTTAGTAGAGTGTCTTTTTCCAGTGCAGTCTTTGCCTCTTCGAAGATTTCTTTGAAAGCATTTGCAGTTTCCGGCAGTTTAAATCGAACTGCCAGCTGTTCCACCTTGCCCTGCCCTTCAGCAAAATCAAAGGCACTCCAGATCCACGCTTTCTCAGCTCCTTTCATGGGCTCAAGCATCATACTGGAAGCAATCCAATGGTTTGCACACAGTTTGAGGACCTGGTCCCGTCTCATCACAAGTCTGACACGCTTCGTTTCATAGTGCTGAAGTATTTTAAGGTCTCCTATACCTCGTTCCTTCCACTGACTAAGATCTTTATCGTAGCGGTATAATTTGGCACGGTGACTGAAAAGGACTTGCTCGTTCTCCTCTCCTGTTGAGACTTCAACAAGATCAGGCAGTGGCACAACAGGCTCGAAGTATTGACCGTCTCGCTCTTCCTCTTGCGATGCTTCGTGCTCATCATCTGTGCCGACAGAAGCCTGGCTCTGGTTTAGCTTAGACGGAGACTTAGAGGGACTGAGAATAGGCTGAAAACTGAAATTAAAGCCTGTGGATGATTCGCCAAAGCGGAATAAATTTTTTGCTACTGAATCTGGCTGTGAAAGAGTATCATGCAAAGAGGAGCTGGCATAGCCTTCCTCTCGCAAATCGTAATTATCCCATTCTAAAGTGGGTACTGTGCTCTCAGACTCGAGCTTGACTATAACTGTAGAGGTACTATGACTTGTATCGCCACTTTCGTCATCCTTGTTTTGGTAAGTCAAGAATGATTTGAGGTCCTTAAGACCAGATTTCATTTCTTCAGCTTTCTGTATAAGATGTGCCGTTCTGCCAGTGTTCACCAGCTTATGAGGGGTCTGCAAAGGAATATCCAAAAGCAGTCGCTGACACTCCTCGAATTTCAGCTTGAATTCTTCTGCAAGCTCTGGTGTTTTGAATTTTGCCGCAAGTTGTTCTAATTTGGCATCTCCATCTGAAAAGTCACTGGCCAGCCACATCCAGGCTCGATCCGAGCCAGAGAGAGGCTTTAGGTTCATTGTGGTTGTGATCCAATGATTAGCACACACTTTCAACACCTGCTCTCTCCTCATAAGAACTCGCAGTCTCCCGTTCTGGTTATTCTTGAGCAGTTTAAGGATGCCGACTCCTCTTTCTTTCCATTGGTTTGCTTCTTCCGTATCAAATCTGAAAAGCTTGACGCGCTGTGAATACAAGACTTTCTCATCTTCTTCGCCTGTAACAAGGTCGACCTTCTCTGGCATCTGAACAACAGGCTCAAACTGAATATCGTCACTCTCATCAGTTTTGTACATTTCATCATCTTGATCGCCAGAGATGTCGGCCTTGGGGCCAGAATGAATCCCAGTAAAGAGCTGTTTGCCAGCGCCTGCAAAGCCTTTGAAAGTGGGATCCTCCTGGCCAAACTGAAAACTTCCTTGTGACTTCGCCAAGTCAGCGAAACTAAAGGTGTTGGGTTTACCAGTAAAGAGGGGATTATTATCATGACTATCAGCATCTACAGACTGATCTGAGGAACTTGGAGCTGCCTCTTTTTCTTTTTCTTTGTGAAGCTCAGCAATATTTTTGAGGAGGTCAGATGCAGATCCATTTTGGGACTGTCCGTCTGATGGTTTTGCCTCAGATTCTGCAATGCCAAACTTAAATCCACCAACAGGCTCCGGCATAGAAAACAAAAAACTGCCTGATGACTTTTCAGCCTCAGTTGTGGAGGACTCAACCTTGAAGCCTTCTGAGGATGCTTTTTCCTTACTTGTGCCGAACTGAAAAGCAGGGCCTGGATTGAAATTGGCTTTAAATCCTGTCACAGCAGGTTGGCTGCTAGAACTACCAAAACTGAAGGTAAAAGCGGAACTTGATGGTGCAGAAGAGGTCTTGTTTTTCATATTTGGGTTTGCAGTCTGACATGAAACACAATGGCTAGATGAACCTTCGTTTCTTACCAGGCAAGTGTCACAATCCCACTGTCCATCTTTTTTACCAAACATGGCAGCTAGCCCACCTTGCGATGCTGCATTAGTTTTTACAGTGCTGCAGGGGGATTTGCAAGAAACACATTCAGTTGCTGAGGCATCATTCCTCACTAGGCAGGAGTCACAGTCCCACTGACCCTCTTTCTTGGCAAACTGAGCACCAAATCCAGTGCCAAATGGGACTGCTGGTGCCATTGACGCTTTCTCTGGTTGTGGTGCATCAGCCTGAATTGTTTTCTTCTCAGCTTGAACTCCAAAGCCAGCAGATGTCACCACAGCATCATTCGATCCAAACTTAAAAGAAACTGGTATTTGAGATCCAAACATGAAGCCCTTTGAGCTGACATCAGTGCTGGAGGTGTTCTTAGCGGAATCTCCAGAAAGTCCAAAAGAAAACTGTTTGGCAGGAGGAGCCACAGGGCCAGAGCCTTTGGGTTCCTCTATAGGTTTGACCTGTGCTGTAGAAGGAGCTGCACTGTTGCAGGCCACACACACCGCAGACGTGTGAGCGTTTCTTACACAGCACACGTCACAGTCCCATTCACCCTCCTTCTTGGAAAACAGGGTTTTGAGATCCACTGCTTTGGATGAAACCTGAGGCTGTGGAGCTTCGCTTTTCTTTTCGGTCTGTTGGCCTTGTGGGGATTCTGAAATGAACTTTTGAGCCTCCTCAAATTTAACTTTGAACAGCGCCGCGTCTTCTGCCGTTTTAAAACGAATGGCCAACTGCTCAGTCTTTGGCATTTCATCTGCATAGTCCATAGCGTACCACACCCAGGATTTGTCAGATCCAGCATTTGGTTTGAGGGCCATGTCGGCAGTGATATAGTGATTGGCGCAGATTTTCAGAACCTGCTCCCTCCTCATCAACAGACGAACTTTCCCGGAGGTTTTGTGCTTCAGGATTTTGATACTGCCAATGCCCCGCTCTTTCCATTCTTTAGTATCGGGGTCAAATCGGAAGAGTTTTGCTCTCTTGCAGAACATCTCCTCTTCTTCCTCCTCACCAGTTTTTACGTCAACCTTATCAGGTAGAGGCACAATGGGCTCAAAATGAGGCCCATCCTCGTCCTCTTCCACATGGGTGCCATCATTGTCACTTTCCACGCTTTTCTCTTCCCGAGCCTCTGAATTCCCTAATGTTGGCTTGGTTCCACTTGTAAAGCCAAATCTTTGGTCGGTGTCGCCAAAAACACTCATCTTGTTCTGAGCACCATCGGTGAATGAAAATCCTGCAGAAGTTTTACTTCCAAAGGTAAAGACTTCGCTCTGGCTTGGCAGCTGGTCTTGAGTCTGATGTTTCGGTTCTGACGGCACCTCCATTTTGGGAGGAATATCTGATGTCAGAAGTCCCAAGAGGCTTTCACTATTTTTCCCCTGAGCAGAGAAGGTGAAATCACCATCATTGGACTTGAAATTGGAGTTGAACTTGAACGCAGTTGTTGCTTGGGTGGCAGCTCCTCCTCCAAAGTTGGGAACCTTAGCAGGTTCACCTGTGAACTGCGACCCAAAACTCATCTTGGGGTCGACAGCCTTGCTTTCAGTGCTCCTGGTTGGCTGTGTGGATGCAACAGCACATGGCTTAGTGAAATATCCAGGTTCTGGCAATGTTGGATTGACTGTGGGCTGAGGAACATTGTGACCGTAATACTCCTCACTGTATGGGGAGAGTAATGCTGTAGCTGGTGACTCAAACCGGATGGGAGGACCGAAGACCTGCTCTTGAGGATACATGCATCCAGGAGTTGACTGGAGAGGTGGAGTTTGTGTTGATTGTTGGTAGGCATACATATGCTGCTGTGGAGGTAGACGATTCATCCCGTATACTGGGCCCTGCGGATGCAAACAAACAACACTTTGATATAGATTCTCTGCCCCGTTTCTGTAAGGTAGAATATTTTGTGTACATGAAAATCCCTCCAGTACCTTTGTTGGTGTGACATTTGCAGCGGGGCGAAGAAGATACTGTGAATTATATGCTGGAGACTGGTTGTAGTACACAGAGGGACCTGTAGTAGCAACTGAGACAAATAAAAGGAATGGTTTAGGCATGTCTCACACTTTGAGAACCACTAGTATACACGTACAATTTCACATTTCAAACAAAGACTGCTGATTTGGGTAAGTCCTTGAACTGACCAGTGAGAGGAACACCGTGGAATGTCTGCGCTGCAGGAAACGTTTCCTGAAGTCCTTCTGCAGCGTAGTTTTCTCGATACATCCTATATGAGGATGCTGTGGCATCTGAAGAATTATGGCGCAGGTCATGAACCTCATTCTGAGTGCGACAAAATCAGGAATATCAAAAATGAACATTTGTTTTCAGCTGGTACTACAGGGCATTTATTATAGCTTATTTCTAAGTAATATTTTTGCCTTGTATGCCTTTATTAGAAGAGTAGAGCAAGCGCGAGAGAGGCACATGAGCGATAAAGACCTTGAGCTGGGACTGGAAGCTGTGCTAGATGCCAGAGCATTGCAGACAAGGCCATTTAACACAATATTCAATAATTTACTAGGTTAATACAGCTTCACTGTATGCGAATTTACCCTTACCATCCCCTTTGCTTGAAGTTGAAAGCTGGTTAAATCACACTACATTAAATTCTCTCTGTGAAAAACTGCAACACGGTACTACAAGTAAAACGCAGGTTTCAGGGTTTGGACCTAATTTTAAGAGTAAAAACCCTTTTCACGCTGACAGAGAATGTTTGGTGAAAATGATTACCAAACAAAGCAAGGTTTTATTTTTCCTTTGTTCAGAGTGAAGATTTTGTTGTAACATGCAGTGTGTTTAAAGGCGCTTTCAGTTACTTTGCTTAAAAAGTATATAATTTGTAGGGGTGGCACGGTTCGCGGGAAACGCGCTAGGACCGCGGTTCAATTTAAATCTGACGACGCATGTGTAATATGGTTTGTTATAAATAACACGTAAAACAAACAGGGTTCGGCTAATGTATGTTTCTGTTAATGGATGCACATTCTGGCTTCCCAGTACATTACAATAACAGCGATAAAAAAAGAAAAAAAAAAGAAAGTGGACAAACAAAATGCTGGATTATGAGCTGTCATTTATTCCGTCATCACCCGGGTGCTGATAGCGTGCGTGCACATCAGAGACCTGAACAGCACACGTTGATATCTGTGTTTAAACTAAACTCATGTAAGCTTTGCCAGTTTAAACATAAGAGCCAGAGGACGAGCTCGCGCGCGCAGTGAGAAGATTAGTGCGTGCGTGCATTATCATGCGTGCAAAACCGTGCCTCAGAACGCACGCATTAAGCTCTCTCTGAAGTATTGTTTGAATGGACAAATTCATGTCAAAATGCCCGTCTTGGTAAGTAACCTATAGCAGACATAGCCGGCTGAACGTACAGTATCAGTGCATGCTCTTAAAGTGACAGTACTTTCTTAATATTAATCAAACAGCAACAAAGAAATCACTCACTGCTCTTGATTGAATCACTTTTGTAACTTTAATAAAGATTAATCTTTAATTTATACAGTCAAATATGCAATGCTGTTTTACATTTGATTCAATTTCTGTACCTAAAAACTAATGCTATAGACCTACCTAAAAAAACAACTGAAAATCACTGATTATTTTATTTGTATCTTTACTCTATTGTATTTTTATTTGTGCTGTTGCTTGTAGTTAGATAGATTATTCTTATTTTCTTTATTGTTATTTGACAGTATAGTTTTTCCCCAAACATACCGAACCGTACCGAAACGTGACTCTAAAACCGTGATACAAACCGTACCGTTCCACCCCTAATAATTTGTATTTTTTTTTTTTTTAAATGACCGGTCGTTTCACTAGATAAGACCCTCACTCCTCAGCTTAGAGCCCTTTGAAGCTGTATTGAAACTGCAATTTGGACCTTTAACCCATCGACCTCCATTAAAGTCCACTATATGGAGAAAAATCCTGGAATGTTTTACTCAAAAACCTTAATTTCTTCTCGACCGAAGAAAGAAAGACATTAACATCTTGGATGACACGGGGGTGAGTAAATAATCAGTACATTTTTATTCTAGAAGTCATTTCTTTAAAAGTAATAAAACATGGATTATTCAACAGAAGACATTAAAAACAGACAGAAAAGTAACTATGCTTTTGAAAGCTTTAGCTAGAGTTGCGGCACGCTGAAATTATAAAATGTCCCGACTCAGTTTGGCTCCCGCTGACAGACGACAGCTTTTGAACACTCCTGCGTGTATTTATGAGTGCAAAGGTTTCTATTTACAATGTGCTTTTACAGCATTGAGCGCCGTAGCCAATCACGTGTCTGTTGAGCACAAGAATGCAACAGCCAATCAGAGGCGTTTAAGTTCATCAGCCGTTCAAAGCAGTGTGCTTCTGTACAAAGACATGAGGTGAACAAGTGTATTAGCTTCAATAATAATGGGAGTTCTGGCAAGTGTGCGCTCATGCTGAAACGAAGTGAGTCACTGCTTCAGTGATTTTGAAGGAAGTGTTTTTAATATATCTGTCCTATGAACACCAACATGAGTCAGATTGGTCAGATTAGATTCACAAAGCATTTGTGTGTCATTGGATCAGTAAAACATATCTCTGTTGACTCACAATCTCAGCTGAACCTCGTGTGTGTTAGTGTATGCTCTCCAGTGGCATGCAAATATCTTCATTCTGGCTCTGAACTAGTCTACAGCACTCTCCTAATTCTCTGCTCAAACTGTTTGTCTCTTTGTGCTCACTCAGTTAAAATGTCAAAAGTTATATATAAAAAAGAAAGAAGCTTCCATAATAAAATCATAAATAAAACGCTCAGGAGGTAAATTCACACTGTGAAAAGCAATAGCAAAGAAACTGATTGATTTTTCAGCAGGCTGTTGATGTCAGACTGACCTTCAAGGCCTCGACCTGATGGCATAACATCTGCAGCATTGACTTCTGGTCCTCCACCCAGAGAGGAGGCGTTTTGGGGGAGAACTGCAGGAGGGAGAGAGACAATCAGCAAGAGTAAACAGCACGCAGAGTTTGAGCAGAAACAGCAGAGCCGTGACTTACCACAGATCTTTTGGATGGTGACGTGACACTCTTGGATGGGGAAGGTGTGGAGAATTTAACACGGCCTTCAGCGGGCTGACCGGGGGTGGACATCACAGGATAGTCCACCTGATCTTCCTCCACCTCACCAACATCTTCAAGCTGCTGGTTAACCTCATTCAACAAATCCATCACGTCCTCCATAGATACAGGTAACTTCACAAAAACACATACAGACATGCCAGCAGTGCGCCATAAGCAAAGACTTATGTCACAATATTATAACAACTCTGGCTGATTATCACCATTACAGATGTGGCCATTAAGAATGCGCATTTTTTCTTGCGCCAGCACGCAACTAGTCGCGCTCCCTGCAGGCGCTTTTTCAGATTTTTTTTAAAAACATTGTTGTGCTTCACACAATATACACCAGGTGGCGCAAGGAACATCATTCGGCAGTTAAACACCCAGACAAATAAACAAAGAGGATGAGATTAAAGTCATAATATTTTGAGAAAATCAAAATTACAAGAATAAAGTGGTAACCATATTGTTGAGAATAAAGTCGTAGCAATGCAAGATTAAATTCATTGTATTTTGAGAATAAAATCAAGGCAGTTTATTGCTTGAATAACGTTAATATGAAAATTACACCACCTAAGCTAGCCTACTATTCCGCAAAAGACATCTGTAGCGTCCAACCTTTCATTCGTCACATGTATTTAATTTAAAACAACAATAACCTCTTTTCTGAGATAAATAACATTACTTGACTATTCACAAGCTGTTTTATTCACTTTATAATAAATGAGTGAAATAACATTTCACATCTTCAAATCTATATTTGTTTGTTCGCTATAAACCTGACAGTATTTGAAAGCTAGGCCTAATTAAAAAGAGGTTGCAAATAAAAAGTCTTAACTTTTAATTACAAAAATAAATTGTTTTTAAAACAATGTGAAGTGCGAGTAAATCTTTGATTGTTTTTTAGTTCATCTCTAGGTAGCATTCTCTCTTGTATATAGCCAGGTAAGGGGGAGAAGTCATCAGTATTGGGGAAGTATTGGGGGTATATTTGGGGAAGGGGGAAGCATGGTTCACCCAAACTACTCCGAGTCTATCTGCCGCTTTTGACACTGAATCATCAGATCCTCCTGTCCACCCTCTCAAGACTGGGTATCACAGGGACTCCACTTCACTGGTTTGAATCCCATCTCACTGGTAGGTCTTTCAGGGTGGCCTGGAGAGGGGAGGTATCCAAAACACATTAACTGATCACTGGGGTTCCTCAGGGATCCGTTCTAGGACCCCTCCTCTTCTCCATATACACTACATCACTGGGACCCATCATACAGGTGGTTTCTCCTATCATTGCTACGCCGATGACACACAGCTCTATCTCTCTTTTCAACCAGATGATCCAACGGTAGCTGCACGGATCTCAGGCTGCCTGGCGGACATCTCGGCATGGATGAAAGAACATCACCTACAGCTCAACCTGGCAAAGACTGAGCTTCTCGTCTTCCCTGCCACTCCGACTCTACAGCATGACTTCACGATTCAGTTAGGATCATCAATAATTACCCCATCAACTTCGGTCAGAAATCTTGGTGTAATCTTTGATGACCAGCTGACCTTCAAAGAGCACATTGCAAAGACTGCTCGATCTTGCAGGTTTGCGCTACACAACATCAGAAAGATCAGGCCCTTTATAACAGAGCACTTCTTGTCCAGGCCCTTGTCGTTTCTAGGCTGGACTACTGCAATGCTCTTCTGGCTGGACTTCCATCAAACACAATCAAACCTCTACAAATGATTCAGAATGCAGCGGCACGACTGGTCTTCAATGAGCCCAAAAGAACCCATGTTACACCTCTCTTCATCTCCTGCACTGGCTACCAGTGGCAGCTCGCATCAAGTTCAAGACACTGATGCTTGCATACAGAATGACCACAGGCTCAGCACTACTTCCACTCACTATTACGGATCTACATCCCCTCCAGAAGTCTGAGATCTGCTAGTGAGCGACGCCTTGTGGTACCATCACAGAGAGGCTCAAAATCACTCTCCAGAACATTCTCATTCACTGTTCCTGGCTGGTGGAATAATCTTCCCACCCCTATCCGGATTGCTGGATCCCTGCCAATCTTCAAGCAACAACTGAAAACTCATCTCTTTTGGCACTACTTGACTTCATCCTAAATGAAAAAATAAATAAAAAAATTGTCTTTTTATTCCTTCCCTCTCTAGCTTGTATTTATTTGAACAAAGCCTGAAACTTGGTATTACGAGCTCTTCCTCTGTCTGTTTGCCTCTTTAAGATGAATCGCTTGATGTATTCCCCAATTGTAAGTTGCTTTGGATAAAAGCATCTGCAAAATGAATAAATGTAAAAGTCCAGACTGAGAAACCTCGGTTTCAAGCTCAATCATGTAAGTGTTCTGTTTTTGTCTGGTTAATGTTATGTGATGGGTAAGCTGTATTTTCTTTTCTTGTCTTATGGCTGCTGTTTGGTGTGCAAGTGGCGTGCTAATGCTAGTTTACATGTCTTGTTTGTAGAAGGACTTTTTTGTATAGCATCTGTCTTCATTCCTTCATTGTTGGAGGTCGATGCGAATGGTATAACTGGAACATGAGTTCTACAATCGGAGGTCAGTGGTATCAAGGCCTGACTTCATTGTTGTGGTGTTTGGATTTCCAGTTTCACTGCAGCACATCACTCCATGGACATTTCTTCGACTAGTCTTCATCTCAACGAACAGTACAACTCTAAGCTACATATCATTGGGATTTTTCTATGGACAATAGACAGCTAAGGTTTTTCTTTTCCAACTTCATTGCCAAACAACAGTGACAATATTACATTCATGTGAGTTTTTGGACATTATATACACTATATTGCCAAAAGTATTGGCACCCCTTCTAATGAACAGGTTTGACTACTTTAGTAATTTCTATGAGTACAAATCTTAATGTTAAAGCATATAATGATATTCTAGGAAATTGTGTGCTTCTAATATTATAGCAACAGTTTGGACTCTTTTCTATTCTAACATGACAATGTCTCTGTGTATAAGACAAGGTTCAAGAAGAAAATGATTGATTGAGTCAGTGTGGAAGAACTTGACTGGTCTGCATAAAACCAAGTCCTAATCCCAGTTTAACACCTCTGGTGTGACTGTAAATGCAGACCTTGAGACAAAAACTCATCACCAAACACCAATGACTTGTACATATGGGTTCAGTCATTTTAGACACTTACAAAACTGTTGCAACAGAGATGAAATACAATTTTTAAATAAATGAATTATGTTTCCATCGTTGTTGCAACAGATTTGGAAGTGCATTTTTCTGTTCTAAAGAAGGGGGTGCCAATACTTTTGACAATATTGGTATGATAATATATTTTTTGCTGAGATTGGATGCAGTGACACAATTTTGCGTTGTGATTACGTAATGACGTCACAACATCATTTAGCAACAAATCAACCTTCCTTTAGCAACTTTCTCTGAAAATTAGTTGGCAATACTGCTTGAATCAAAGTGAACAGGAGGAATTTAGTGCTTCTGAAAAGTAACCCTACAGACTCTGACAGGTTTAATACAATCTGGAGCATCTCCTGCAATGGCTTCTTGTGTAAATAAAGTGAGCAGCACAGAGACCATACGAGGGAGTCAGTGGTGCGTTTCACATACCTTCTCCATATCCTCTGCATTGGCCTGATAAATCTTGTTCAAGTATTTTCTGAACTTCAGGAGGAAGTTGGTACACCTGCCCTGAGTTTCCTCGAGCCCGTTTCCAGCCTCCTCTGACAGCCTCTGATAGATCTAGATCAACACATGAGTCAAAAGCTGGCAGACACACAACGATGAGCTGAAGCCGAGTCAGTGTGACTGCGCCGTTACCTTCGCCAGATGCCAGTTAGACGAGATGCTGTTGAGCTGCTCCAGCTTCATGATGGCCTCCTCGGTGTTGCCCTCGATGTCAAGGAGTATAGCGAAGCTTATGACGGCATCTTCCTCATACACTCGCACCTGAGAAGGCTAACGTCCAAAAGACCATTAGAGACGACAGGACAACAGAAAACCACGCACATCATCCCAACAGTCAAAGGACTGAAGTAATGTAGATACCTGTATGTCTCTGCTCTGAAAGTGCATGAACATGGGCTGGAGGGGTTCAGGGATGCTGCGTTTGTGTTGGATCTTCTCCAGCAGGGGGCGCACAACCTTCCAGTAGTGCACACTACGGCCAGCATACTCCTTCTGATCGTAGTAGGAGTTCACCCGCTCAGCCTGACACGCACACAAGACTTAATTTTACATCTCCAGTAAGTGTATCTTGATTTAAGGATGTTTAGATATTTGTATTGGAAAGCAAGACAAATCTACTGATGGAGTGCATGCAAACTTAATTTGTGGAGGGCGAATAAAGACTTTTTAAAGAAAGAGAAAGTGTTAATAGGACTCTAAAATGTGGCCAAAACTAATGAAGTCAAAAACTATGAATCATTGTGACAAAACGTGTGAAAGCAATGAAAACTGATTCCCTGCATGAGCTGCAGCCTGCGATGGATGTAAGAAATGAAGTGTATGACATCAGGTGACGAGCTCATCGGGACGTACCGTGTCGGTCAGATGTTTAGCCCAGTGTATGAGCAGCGCCGGCTGAAGCCCGTGTTTCTCTCCGGCGCGCAGCGTGCCCAGACCGTGCTGAACGACCAGACGCAGTTTAGCAGACGTCC
This sequence comes from Aspiorhynchus laticeps, assembly GCA_023376895.1. NCBI lineage: Eukaryota > Metazoa > Chordata > Actinopteri > Cypriniformes > Cyprinidae > Aspiorhynchus > Aspiorhynchus laticeps. Next base: position 46,387,620 of record CM041799.1, read on the forward strand.
CGGGCCTGAGAGACACACACTGCAGTCAGGAACACAAGACGTCTCACACACACACAGCTCGAGCGGCATGAGGAGTCACTCACTGCGCTCTCTTGTGAATCAGGCTGTAGACGGCATCCCACCACTCTCTCTGCCTGTCAGACGACAGCAGCTTCATGATGTGCAGCGGCAGACAGCGCGGCTCGTACGGCTGAGCGCAGGACGCTATCTTCGCCCTCTCCTGCAGCTGCGCCTGACTGCAGAACACCACGCCGCACACGAACACCTGCAACACACACAATCAGCACCGCTGCCATCAGACACAGAAACTCTTCCCCTGCGCTTTTTCTCGGTCAAGTGTGTTAAAGTAGAGGTTTTCAAGGGCCAATGTGAATAAATCTAGATTTAAATTAAAAGAGAAAAGATAGTCACGTCGTGAACATCACGGAGCGCTGAACACTCATGCGTCACTCATACTCGAAGCCGGAGGGCGCTCTCATAGAAAGTCCAAAACTGACTCATATGAGTAATAATAACTCTTGACAAGCTGAATAACAAGCATAAAACTTAACTGATCAAACAAGACGATATGGTTTGTGTGTTTTTCAAGTCTTCTCCAGGTAATAAATATGAATGATACAGTGGTAATTGACAGGATTAATTACAGTACAAAAGCTATTAAATATATTTTCTGCCTTATTCTGTGATAAAAATGGAAAAAGTGTTGTACAATCATAACCATAAAATTGTCATTTATCAAAAATATTATAAAAGACAAATTATTGGTTATTGTCCAGCAGTGTATTTTATGTCTTAGCCAATAAAAAGTAAGAGATAATATTGTTTGTCAATTATACATACATAAATATTATAATAATTATTATTACTACTACATTTGACATTTCTGTCCCCCTCACTTCTGAAATGATTGCTACTCCCCGGCCCTGTAACAACTGACTATAAAACTTTAGCTATATGCAGTGTTATCTTTATTTATGCATCAAATATTTTGTGGCTCCATGTGAATTTCATTCGGTGGGAAATGAGCCAAAATGTCTCTTTTGATGTTGAAGGTTGCAATGTGTCTGTTTGTGTCCTCATACGGTCAGATGGGACACGTCATATCACGGGTCGAGAGACTTCACCTGCTTTGACTTGCTCAGCTGGGCTTTAAAAGACACTTAATATCAGTAATATTATCAATTTAACTGCACTGACACTCTCAAAGGAGAACAGAATGAATTAAATTTAGCTGAATAATGACACTGTTGTCTTCTGAAGAGCTGCTTTACAGCAGAATCTGAATGTCTCCTGTTTGATTACGCTTCATAAGACCTCAATATACCATCAGGAGTCAAGATATATTGATTGTGTTGCCTGATGTGTTTTTTTAATTCTCAAAATCGGGAAGCCACTGACTTGCATTTTATGCCTAAAGCAGTGAACGCACCTCCAGGTCCAGCAGGCAGATGGATTCCGGCGCGTTGGTGTCCAGTTTGGAGGTCTCGAGCGTGAGGCGAGGGAAGAGCTGCTTGAGCCAGTCCTGCAGACTCACGCTTTGACCCATGAGCGCCCACTGCAGACCGAGCCACGCCAGCTGCTGCAGATCACCCGCGTGCAGCAGCACCGCTCCTGTGACACACACACACACACACACACACAGAGACACACACACACACACACACAGAGACAGACACACACAGACACACACACACGGAGACAAACAGACACACTCACACACAGAGACAGACAGACAAACACACACAGACAGACAGACACACACACAGACAGACACACACAGAGACAGACACACACAGAGACAGACACACACAGAGACAGACACACACAGAGACAGACACACACAGACAGACAAACAGACAGACACACACACGGAGACAAACAGACACACTCACACACACAGAGAGACAGACAGACAGACACAGACACAGGCACAGGCACACGCACACAGCATCAGCATCTACAGCAGACCCAACACACACTCACTGGCACTCCTGTCTCACACTCACCGCTGTCCCACTTTGCCAGATCGGCTGCTTTGGGCGCATGTACGCTGAGGACGTGGATGTCATCGTTGCAGATGAAGGAGAGGTGCTCCTGGGTCTGTGCGCCGAACAGCTGGTCAAACAGACATCCCGGGCCGCTCCGGTTCCCGAACGCCTCCACCACGTCCTTCAGCAGCTGCTCCACGTCCAGGCTCAGGTTCAGCAGCATGTGACCCGCCTGACTCTGACGATCACAGGCCAGCAGCTCCAGAGGCTCACGGGACGCCTGCTCACTCTTCAAGCTCTTGGCTTTGGGTCTCGGAGCCTGAGGGAGAAGCGGATGAGACCCTGTAAGGTGGAGGATCACAGGCACGAGCGCGTGAGGAAGAGGACACGGCGTACCTGATAGGAGACGAGATAACAGAGAGCGGCCAGATCCAGCACGGCCCTCCACTGCTGCACCCCGTCCTGAGCCCTCTTCAGCAGCAGCGTCCCGGCGTACAGGTACAGGTGCGCCCTCATCTCCGTGAACACCTCCGCCAGCTCGTCCGTCGTGTTTGTGGCCGTGTTCTTCAGATCCTGCATCGCACGGTCAAAGCTGCACCGCAACAAAGACAATGACCGTGAGCGACGCCAACATTAACATGACATCCAATCAGTGCGGGACATTTAAAAAAACAAATAGATTTCAACATAAAAATTATTATTGCAATGTGTAATATTCATATTAATATCAGTGTTTCGGTCAATGACTTCAGTCCTCCTGAACTTCTTTGGCTGAAACACATTCAGTAGCTGAAGTTTCAGCGTGTGATTCATTTCCACGTAGAGTGACTGTAATTGTGGCGTGCTAACGGTCAGTGATGTGTGTGCGTGTGTGTGCGTCTGTCTGTGTGCGTGTCTGTGCGTCTGGTCTGTCTGTGCGTCTGTCTGTCTGTGCGTCTGTCTGTCTGTGCGTCTGTCTGTGAGTCTGTGTGCGTCTCTGTGTCTGTGTGCGTCTCTGTCTCTGTGTGCGTCTGTCTCTGTGTGCGTCTGTCTCTGTGTGCGTCTGTCTCTGTGTGCGTCTGTCTCTGTGTGCGTCTGTCTCTGTGTGCGTCTGTCTCTGTGTGCGTCTGTCTCTGTGTGCGTCTGTCTCTGTGTCTGTCTGTCTCTGTGTCTGTCTGTCTCTGTGTCTGTCTGTCTCTGTGTGTGTCTGTGTGTGTGTCTGTCTCTGTGTGTGTCTGTCTCTGTGTGTGTCTGTGTGTGTGTGTCTCTGTGTCTCTGTGTGTCTGTCTCTGTGTGTGTCTCTGTGTCTCTGTGTGTGTGTGTACCTCCAGAGCGCAGCGGTGCTCTCCTCACAGTTCTTCAGCATCAGCGTCAGTCTCACGCGGCTGCACTGTGCCAGCAGCAGCTCTTTGTGAAACTTGCGTGACGCCTGTTCGTTCGACGACACGCTCGGCTGGCAGAGGTACTCCTGAAATACAGCAGAGTGAACACAGATCAGAAGAGAGTCAGATTATCAGGAACATTACTTCCCATGAGCCACTGAAACGTCTCATGATAAACGTGCATAAAAACATACAGAACACAAAACAACCTTCTCACTCCAGGAGCATTTACTGAAGTCATGATGTCAGAAACCCCAAAAACAATGCTCAAATTTACATTACACGTGTCAAGGAAAGAGATTCAGTCCATTCACTCAAAGTGATGAACTATCAATGACATCTGTGTCCCTGGAGCACAAAAGCAGTCATAAGTAGCACAGGTATATTTGTAGCAATAACCAACAATACATTGTATGGCTCAAAATTATAAATTTTTCTTTTATGACAAAAATCATTAGGATATTAAGATCATGTTCCATGAAGATACTTAGTAAATTTCCTACCGTAAATATATCAAAACTTAATTATTGATTAGTAATATGCATTGCTAAGAACTTCATTTGAACAACTTTAAAGATGATTTTCTCAATATTTAGATTTTTTTGCACCCTCAGATTCCAGATTTACAATATTATCCTATCATAACAAACCATACATCAATGGAAAGCTATTTATTCAGCTTCAGATCATGTATAAATCTCAATTTCAAAAAATGTACCCTTATGACTGGTTTTGTGCTCCAGGGTCACATATTTGATCAGCTCTACTTGTGACTAAATATCTTAATTAATTTCGCTTATCTAGAAAAAGTATCTTGATTTAAGAATGTTTAGATATTTTGACTAGAAACAAGACAAAAATACTAAGCAAGATAAGCCATTTTTTGCAGTGTTGATCACATCACATGATCAGATAACTGTTATGATGTCTTTTTGAAGCATCAAAGTTGTGCTTAAGTGGACTTTGAATGGAGGGACAGAGATCTCTCAGGTTGCATTTAAACACCATCATCTGTTCTGAAGACAAACAGAAGTCTTAAGCTGTCTTGGGTGAACTATTCCTTTAAAGGTGAATGAGCTGAAAACAACCCCTGGCGTGAGGACGAGCGATGCTGTACCTGCAGGGTGCTGACCAGCAGCTGGTACCACTCCAGACAGTGTCTCAGGACGCCGGTCTTCTCCACGGCGAGGCAGTGTTTGACGGCGTCCTCGTGCCGGCCGTCGGCGCTGTAGAGCTGCACCAGCTTGTGGTTGATGTAGGTGTCTGCGGGCCGCAGCTTGAGCTCCGTCTGCAGCAGCTCGTACAGCTGGTTAGAGCCGCTCTGAGCGCTCAGAAGCTTCTCCTGCGGCAGAGAGGACTCGTGAGACACAGAAGCGCAGCGCAGCTATAGGACTCTATGAAATCAGTTTTATTTTTTCCTAAATTCCGTTTTTTTTTCCGTTTTAATTTTTCTGGACTCCTTTTTAATGGTCAAATTAAATTGCATTAATCAAAACGCATGCCTAATTAATTAAAATCATGAAACTTATACAATTTAACATTAATTTATTAAAAGTTTAACAAAAATGACTTGTTTAGGGCCGTATTAAATGTTTATTTTTTTCTCTCCTTATGTTTTAGTAACAAATTCTGTGTCTAATTATTTGAATGCATACAAACTATTTTTATTTATTCTTACAGTAGCTTTATGAATTGCCCCCCCCCCCTCAGAAATTCTGTGTTGTGTATATTAAATTTTACTGGTTATCAGATGAAGCCATAAAACATTGATTTAATATACATTTTAATTAATGGAAAATTAAACATTTAATTTTTTGGCAAATAAAGGGGATTTACTATTAAAATAAAAACATTATTTCTTAAAAAAATAAGTTGTGTTATCTCTCAACAGTAGTAGTAGTATTACGTTCATTCTACTAAATAATAGTAATATAGCTATTTCTGACAC
>CM041799.1:46395416-46400416 GCA_023376895.1 Aspiorhynchus laticeps
ACTGTACAAACTATAAATGTCAAGTAGGGCTGGGCGATGTGTCAAAAATATCGATAATTGCTTTAAATAATATCGTGATATCCGATAATATCGTGTACGTAAGCCCCACCTCCACCGAGACAACATTGCCGAAATGCACCATAAACACACAGCATGTTCAGTTTGGTCTTAATTATCGCCACATTAAAGTTTGGTATTACTTTTCTTAGTTTGTGCTTAAACGAACAGAAAGCATAAGCTTTGCCGTTATGTTGGTGTTGCTAATAATTTCCACTTTTCTTATCAAATTTGTGTTTGAAATGAATTATTTTGTGAGGAGAATTGAGGAGAAATAATAGAACCCAATTTTAAGTTCATCATTTACATTTACATTTACATTTAATCATTTAGCAGACGCTTTTATCCAAAGCGACGTACAAATGAGGAGAACAATAGAAGCAATCAGACCATCGAGAGAGCAACAGTATACAAGTGCCATGACAAGTCTCAGTTAGTCTAGCACAGTACACGTAGCTAGGATTTTTTTTATTTTTTTTATAAATAGAATAGGTAAGTGTTAGTATTAGTTAGTCAGGTGCTGGCGAAAAAGATGTGTCTTTAGATGTTTTTTGAAAATGGCTAAAGACTCAGCTGTTGGAATTGAGATCGGGAGGTCATTCCACCAGCTGGGCACAGTCCAGGAAAAGGTCCGTGAGAGTGATTTGGTACCTCTTTGGGATGGCACCACAAGACGTCGTTCACTTGCAGAACGCAAGCTTCTGGAGGTCGCATAAGTTTGAACTAGCGAGTTTAGGTATATTGGTGCAGTGCCAGTTGTGGTCTTGTAGGCAAACATCAGTACCTTGAATCTGATGCGAGCGGCTATTGGTAGCCAGTGTAACCTGATGAAGAGAGGGGTAACGTGAGCTTTTTTTGGCTCATTAAAGACCACTCTGGCTGCTGCATTCTGGATCAATTGCAGAGGCTTGATAGTACATGCGGGAAGGCCCGCCAAGAGAGCATTACAATAGTGCAGTCTGGAGAGAACAAGAGCTTGGACAAGGAGTTGTGCAGCTTGCTCTTGCAGGAAGGGCCTAATCTTCCTAATGTTGTATAAGGCAAATCTGCAGGACCGGGCCGTTGTAGCAATATGGTCCGTGAAGCTTAACTGATCATCGATCACAACTCCAAGGTTCCTGGCAGTCCTGGAAGGAGTTATGGTTGATGAACCCAGCTGTATAGAGAAGTTGTGGTGAAGTGATGGGTTGGCAGAGAACACGAGCAGTTCTGTCTTAGCAAGATTGAGCTGAAGGTGATGGTTCATCATCCAGCTAGAAATGTCACTCAGAGAGGCTGCAATGCGATCAGTTACCGTCGGATCATCTGGTTGGAATGAGAAGTAGAGTTGAGTGTCATCAGCATAGCAGTGGTAGGAAAAGCCATGCTTCTGAATAACCGATCCTAATGACGACATGTAGATGGAGAAGAGAAGTGGTCCAAGCACTGAGCCTTGAGGAACTCCAGTAGCAAGAAGTTGTGACTTTGAAACCTCACCCCTCCAAGACACCCTGAAGGACCTATCGGAGAGGTAAGACTCGAACCACAGGAGGGCGGTTCCTGAGATGCCCATCTTTCTGAGGATGGACATGAGTGAAGCTGGACATTCTGGCGGTGATTGTAAGAATGATAAAAGCATGTTGATCTCATAATAATGTCTTGAATAAATATGCCTGTTTTCTGATGTTTCTCGTTGTTTTTGGCATTAGACAAATTTCATGATGGTAAGTTTAATTTCCTTGATTATAATAATTGTAGCGCTGTTTTTAAACTTGTAGTCAAGCTATAACGTATTTGATATTTATCATCTATGACTAAAGTCATGCAGGGATTAAAAAAAATTTAGCAAAAACGTTAATTTTTTTATTTATTTTTTCTGGTAGCCTTATTCAAAAGTCTCTTTTGACCCGTTTTTAACAAAATAAAAATAACTGCTTCATTTATTTTAAAAGCAGGGGTAATTTTAAATTTAATTTTTGTATTTTAATTTGTATAATTGTATTGTATTAATCAAAATACAGCACCCAAAATATAATATTCAGTGTTGGGCTGTGCCTCCTACAAAGTTATTTCATTCTTGCATGCAAAAAGATCTGTATGGTGAATATGGAAAATATTTTGTGTTAACTAGGTTTATCATTTGTAATTTTTTTCCTGATAATGTCGATAATCGTCTGTTACCTGACTGTTGACATCGTCGATATACGATAATATCAGCCCTAATGTCAAGCCCTGTATGTAGGGCTGGGCGATAATTCGATAACGATAATTATCGCGATATAATTTTCCTCGATAAAACGGTATGAAGAGTTCGATATAATGTTTATGCGCCAAAAGCGGAACGAAACGGCGCGACTCATTTGAAGCACGCCACACGGAGCGTTTATCCGCTCGGATCAAAGTCAAACTGCCGCGCGGGCTCACGAGAGCAGATGCGTTTACTCGCGGATGAGACGGTCACGCGAGCACTAAACAGCGCTGTGAGGTCCAGTGAGAAGCGCTTGAATTCAGCCATGAACACAAATGACTCTGATTTAAACTAGTTTAGAGCCAAACAAGAGAAACACTGTGTGTAACGAGACAGTTAGAAGCTTTTCAATCACATCGCCATCATTTACCATGGATTTACTGTAGTAACACTCACTGCACCATGGTATTGTGGCACATTCACACTGAATTTTATTACAGGAGTAATGGTGTATAATTATAATATGTATGTGTGATTAAGCTATAGCATGTGTGCATTTATACAATACAAATAGGCTCCTAATAAACCACATAGTTATATTTTTACCATGGTACTGAGATGTTATATGTGTGGTTTAACTGTGTTTATCATGATTTAAATGTATGCTGCTATGGGAAACCAATGCTTAATTAAAAAAAAAAAAAACTTGGTCATAATAAATGTATCCATATAAAACTGAGCTTGCTACAATTTTTACAGATGTTACTGATTTTGATAATGAACACAACTTTACCTCTGCATCCAAACTCAAGCTACTATCAAATGTGCATTTCAAGTGATGTTATTATTAATATTATCAGGCAACCCGAACCCGTTTCGTGATTTGAAACGATATCACTCATTAGATCATGCAGCAACTAAGAAATTAATTTTTCTAGTTAGATATTTATTTTAAGTTAAATTAATGGTCTGGTTTCTACAACTTTCACTTTGGAGCAAATTTCTGGGTTTAAACTTGAAAGAAATAAAGATTTGACATTTATCGTGATAATTATCGATATCGACTGATATGAGAAAAATTATCGTGATCTTTTTTTTGGCCGTATCGCCCAGCCCTACCTGTATGGCTATTTATTTCCAGCCCTATGATTAATGCACGATCACATTCAGCTCAAGAGTGTGTTTAAGAGCATGTGAGAGCAAACGAGGAGACTCCAAACCTTGTAGCATCCCACAGCTTTGTCCGTTTCGGCGTCTCGCTCAAACAGCTGCCCGAGGAACTTGAGCGCTTTAGGATCCTTCGGCTGGACGGTCAGATACTCCGAAACATGTCTGCCATTGAAGTGTGTGAGAGAGAGAAACATCAGCTCGTCCGAGAGGAACCAGACATCAGACAAAGCAGAAAGAGCACAGCCTACCGTTTAGCCAGGTCGTACTCCTTAGCCTCGAAGTATAGCTTAGCAAACAGAAATCCTTTGACTGGCCTCTGCAGAAACACAGAATCAGGACAACACCACAGTAACTACACCACGCTGATGAGCTTAAACCAATGCTGTAGCCTTTTGTGTACCTCACACTAGACAAAGCATTTAAAAACATGCATCACATCTGTGTCCCTGCAGCACAAAAGCAGTCATAAGTAACACAGTTATATTTGTAGCAATAGACAACAATACATTGTATGGGTCAAAATTATACTTTTTCTTTTATGACAAAAATCATTAGATATTAAGATCATGTTCCATGAAGATATTTAGTACATTTCCTACCATAAACTTAATTTTTGATTAGTAATATGCATTGCTAAGAACTTCATTTGAACAACTTTAAAGATGATTTTCTCAATATTTTTATTTTTTTGCACCCTCAGATTCCAGATTTACAAATATTGTCCTATCATAACAAACCATACATCAATGTACAGCTATTTATTCTGCTTTCAGATGATGCATTAATCTCAATATCAATAAACTGACGCTTATGACTGGTTTTGTGCTCCACATATCAATATCAGTCAAGTTTTTGAACAGTAAGATTTGTAATATTTTTTAAAGAAGTCTCTTCTGCTCAGCAAGCCTGTGTTTATTTGATCCAAAAATAGGGGTGTAACGATACACGTATCGTGTATCGAACGGTTCACGAGCAGTTCCAAATGGAAGTGATCATCCCTATCCCCTTGGAGTGGGGACTCTGGAGTGAACAGGGCACGTGCGTGTCGTTATTTAAGCCGGGCTCACACTGTACGATTTTTTAAAAGTCCTTTAGGATTGTACTTGTCAGACTGTACGAACATGATGATCATGTCACACTGTGGGATCTCAGTTGTCATTAATGTCAGACTGTACGACAGTCAAGACGAGTTAAAAACAGGTGCGCGCAAGAAAACTTGTCCGGACACGTCCAGTGACTACGAACTGCATTGCACGCGGGACCGAACTGTTGGCTATCATGAAAAGTATATGAACGGCGGCAATACCGGCGTATTTAAGAAGAATAGTGTATGCAGCTCTACACACCCACATGAAAACAGCGGCGCAACCGGTATCAGCAACGTATCAGATGAATCCCGTGTGCGGAGGACGGAGTTTATGGCTGATAGAATAATTCTCCAGCGTTAATTCTGCTCATAGCTTGTCTTGAAAAACGGAGACAGTTTGACATTCGTCGTAGGGGTCGTCACACTGCAGGACTGTGCGCCAAATCTTCTGACACTGACAGAATTTTGTCGGAGGTGAAATTTGATCGCAACAGCCATTAATCGGCTGTCGGTGAACAT
>CM041799.1:46407916-46477915 GCA_023376895.1 Aspiorhynchus laticeps
ACCGGTGTCTGAAGCATGTGTAAAACAACTCCAATCCTATTGGTCAACATGGCCCGTGACGTCATACGCGGGTACCCGAAAGTATAAAAGGGCACCTGCTGAATACGTAACCAACTTTTGTTGTCTGAGGAGACGCCTGTTTGTTCATGTGTGAAGCGTCATCCTGGTGAGTCGAGCAGTGCTTTAAGGAATGTGTGTCTTCGTGTTTGGATTCTAACACTTGAAGGCATATACTGACTTTTCCGTCTTTGTCTCGGCGTCTACGCACGCGCTCATCGTGATGTGTCACAATGATAACGCTCCGCTCGCGCTTGTTCCTATTCCCGAGGGATGCGGGGCAAAGCGTTTGTCTCGGGCCGTTGCCGCGGCACGGTTTTATCTCAATCTCACAGCAATTGCTTTGATCTGCGGTGTCCGCATACCCTTTACATCGGGTTGCTTGATGCCGCCGATAATACGTTTGCCACGAATAATGCTCATGTTGCCATAACGATGAAGTGTGAGCACTGAATTGTTTTTAGCTCAGAGCATGCGAGATCGCGAGATCATGGGCGGAGCTATATTCAGCTCAGCTGTGCCTCTCTAATATAATAATAATAATTACTTACATTTATATAGCGCTTTTCTGGGCACTCAAAGCGCTTTACATAGAAGGAGGGAATCTCCTCAACCACCACTAGTGTGCAGCATCCACCTGGATGATGCGACGGCAGCCATATTGCGCCAGAACGCCCACCACACTCCAGCTTATAGGTGGAGTGATGAAGCCAATCAGTGTATGGGGATGATTAGGAGGCCATGATGATGGTCAGAGGCCAATGGGCGAATTTTGGCCAGGATGCCGGGGTTACACCCGGGGATTTTTAATGACCACAGAGAGTCAGGACCTCGGTTTAACGTCTCATCCGAAAGACGGTGCTTTTTGACAGAATAGTGTCCCCATCACTATACTGGGGCGTTAGGACCCACACAGCCTCACTAACACCTCTTCCAGCAGCAACCTAGTTTTCCTAGGAGGTCTCCCATCCAGGTACTAACCAGGCTCAACCCTGCTTAGCTTCAGTGGGCAATATGCATGTTATTGTGTGCAGAGAGCCTCACTGGGCGTGGATGTATTGAATGCTCTGTGGAGAGTGCTTGCGAGCTTCTCTCCCAGAGTGCTTCAGTGATCTAGAGTGGTTATGGGGAATGTTCCTTCCTTTGTTAAGCCGGATGGGTTTAGGAGTGGCTGCCTCCCCAGACTTCTGGGCATTTTTAAGTGGGCGTTCCCTCTGAATCCCGCTTAGTAGGTTTGGGCTGAGTAGATTGTTACTCTGCTCAGAGTGTAGCTGTCTGCGGATGGTTATGCTCCAGCTCAAGCTTGCTTTGCTCTGGAATATAGCTGTCTGAGGGCAGCTATGCTCTAGCCTGGCGTCTATAGGTTGGGTTCCCCCTGGCACAAGTTCTCTCGGGTAAGTAAGTCTTTGCAACTTCAGCCTTATCTGAGGGAAATGCTATTCGAGGATAGCTGTGTCCAGCCACCTAGTGTTACGGCCATGCTTACATTAGGCTTTGATCTTGGACTAATGGTATTTTATGTGGTCGCTCTTTAGCGAATCATTTACTATGGTCTGGATCTCCCTCTTGTGAGCCTCTGGTCAATATACAGTGCTCGCTAGCCTACTGTGGGACTGACACTAATTGGGGACCTCCTTACTATAGCCATCTGAGGATGGTTATATTTCAGCCATTGTTATGGCAGGACAGGCTTACTTGAATACGGCTATCTGAGGCTAGCTGTGTTTTACCTTGCCCTTCCCGGAAACATAGCTATCTGAGGATAACTATGTACTAGCTCCTTGAGTCCTGCCTAGATAATGCTGTCTCCCTTTTGGGGTCTATAATTAGACAGCCCACTGCTGGTGGTCTTGGCCTTTCCTACAGCCTAGCTATCTGAGGATAGCCATATGCTAGCTCGGTGATTGCTCCCCTACCTAGGATTTTTAAGTAGCGGTCTCCTTGAGCCCTTACCTAGACAATGCTGTCTCCCCTATTTGGGTTGTAAGTAGACAGCCCACTCTCTGTGGTCTGGGTATTTTCAGTAGGTCCCCCGTCTGGTAGCCCTTCCTACACATAGAGCTATCTGAGGATATCTATGTGCTAGCTCAGTGACTGCTCCCCTTCTTAGGGCCTTTAAGTAGCAGTCTGCTTGAGCTCTCGCCTAGACAGTGCTATCTCCCCTGCTAGGGTTGTAAGTAGACAGCCTACTCTGTGGTCTGGGCAGCCTGATAGGAGGGTTTACCTGGTTATTTAGGCTAGCTGTGCGGGACTAGCTGTTTGATGGCTCTGTGATTCCTCCCCTTCCTAGGGTTTTAAGTAGCGGTCTCTCTGAGCCCTTGCCTAGACAGTGCTATCTCCCCTGCTAGGGTCGTAAGTAGATAGCCCACTCTTTGTGGTCTGGCAGCTTCACTGGAAGGTTTACCTGGTTATTAGGCTAACTATGTGGGATTAGTTGTGTGACAGCTCAGTGATTGCTCCCCTTCTTAGGGTTAGTAAGTAGTGGCCTCCTTGTGCCCTTACCTAGACAGTGCTGTCTCCCCTTCTAGGGTTTTAAGTAGAAAGCGCACTCTTTGTGGTCTGGGTAGTCTCACTCGGTCCCCTTTGGTGGCCTTCCTAGGTACATAGCTATCTGAGGATATCTATGTGCTAGCTCAGTGACTGCTTCCCTACTTAGGGATTTTAAGTAGCTGTCTTCCTGAGCCCTTGCCTCGACAGTGCTTCTCCCCTGCAGGGTTTTAAGTAGATAGCCTTTCCCTTGGTCTGGGCAGCTTTGCAGGAAGGTTTACCTGTCTATCTAGTAACGGTAGCCTATTAGTTTTTGGTCCCGTAGGGTAGCTCCTTCCTAGGTACCCAGGGGCTGTCATGGCCTAATGGTTAGAGAGTCGGACTCGTAACCCAAAGGTCGCGGGTTCTAGTCTCAGGTCCGGCAGAAATTGTAAGTGGGGGGAGTGAATGTACACCCTCAATACCACGACTGAGGTGCCCTTGAGCAAGGCACCGAACCCCCAACTGCTCCCCAGGCGCCACAGCAAAAAATGGCTGCCCGCTGCTCCAGGTGTGTGTATTCACTGCTGTGTGTGTGCACTTTAGATGGGATAAATGCAGAGCACAAATTCCGAGTATGGGTTACCATACTTGGCCACATGTCACGGCACTTTCACTTTCAAATATTTATCTGATAGCTATGTGCTAGCTCCCCTTCTTAGGGATTTTAAGTAGTGGTCTTCCTGAGCCCTTGCCTCAGAACCCCTGCGGGGTTTTAATAGCCATTCCCTTGGTCTGGGCAGCTCTTTTGGATATACCTTTTGGATATAGCTATCGTTATATCTATCGTTAGCTATCGTTATATAGCTATCGATAGCTGCGTTCTAACTGGGATTGTTGGTAGCAATATTTCAGCTCCTCTAGGCTTCCGGCCTCGTCAGTGGTCATATGTATACCGGCTACTATTGCTCACATAGCATAGCTATCTGAGGATGGGTGTGTTCCTAGCTTGGTTAGGGTACCACCCCCCCTTTTCTGGAATCGGGCTCCCTCGTTTCTACCAAGTTATGTGAGCAGCCTGAGGCTTGGCCCTTTCTGAGGAAAGGTATGGTACATGTCTGCCACCTCCTTGGTGCTCTCTCACCAGGTGGACAGGCATGCGCTTCGGCATGGCATGATTGGATATCATTCCCCAAAGTGTCCACTAGGATGCAGCGTTGAGTTCCCTAGAAGGGAACGTTTCGGGTTACCTATGTAACCATGGTTCCCCCGAGAAGGAACGAGACGCTGCATCCCCTTGCCATGCCTCGACCTGACTGTTTATGTCTCCTCAGACAACTGAGTTGGTGACGTATTCAGCAGGTGCCCTTTTATACTTTCGGGTACCCGCCTATGACGTCACGGGCCACGTGGACCAATAAGGATTGGAGTTATTTTACACATGCTTCAGACGCCGGTCATGCTGGCAGCATTCCCCAAAGTGTCCACTAGGACGCAACATCTCGTTCCCTCTCGGGGAACCATGGTTACATAGATAACCCGAGACGAATTTAATGAGTATGAGTATGAGTACAGAAGCGCAGTATCAGGCCCAGTATCGGGTACATCCCTACAAATAACACTAATCTGTGTGTTTTTAGATAAAATTAACTGCATTTACAGTATGCAGTACAAACACTGTTTATTACAGAACACAATCACTAGACTCACACCTCATAGGACAACCAGTGTTTTTTGCTTAAACACAGAATAAATGAAGTGCCATATGTGTGTGTGTCTGTGTTCTTAAAGAATACCATTGAGTTTGGGGGAAAACAAACCAAAATATAATCTATCACTTAGTGTAAATATTGACCTCAGGCCTTGTATTGATGAGAGCAGCAGTTCACACCAGCAAGCCCAAGAAAACCCTAAAAAACCCTTTTCTCTCTCATGCTCTGGTTCAGCTGACAGAATGACAAATCTTTCATGAAGACATACTTACAATATAATAACATTTCCATTGAAGAAAATACTTAACATATCACACAGGCCTATAAGACAGCTCAGTAGAAGGACCAGTGAATTAGACTGCACCGTTTAAGCTGAGAAATCAAATAAATGCCCTTCGAGCTGCTTCTGTCTAATGAATCAGACTGGTGAAGCGAGAAACACTGGTGAACAGTTAAACAGACTCACCTTTTTGGCCAAATGCAAATTCACCTGAAGCCTTTGCCAGTTCTGCAAATGAAAACCCACCCACAGATGCAAATCCAAAAGACAGACCTGCAGGAGGAAAGCAAAAACTCATGTCACACACTAAACAGCATTCAGCAGATGATCAGTGTGTCTGAGTAACTCACAACTCATGTGCTTTTATCCTGTCCTCTCTGAATACAGCTTACAGACGAGCATGTGTTGAGAGAGTAACTGCTGAAATGTCTCACGTTTGGGTCTGTATCATGGTGCTGTTTTGTACTTTCTATCTTGAGGGTAGAAAATGCCACATCCAATACCAATATTCTTTATTTGGTTACTTTGACACAATGGTAAGACAATAAAAACCAGCTTCCTTTTTTTAGTATGCTAATCTTTTAGCAGCTCTTCATGCTCAACACTGACCTGTATGAAACATAACAGAGAACAATCCAAAACAAATGTCCTTTTGCAGTAAGAACAAGAGGTCATTATATTACATACAGTCAGATGTGCTTTGCAGCTAAATCATTTATTGAAATGACTAAACTGTCATCTTCACATTGCTCCTCTTAACAGCATGAAAATCATCTGCTTGTGAATAAAAAAAATTAACAGTGAAGGACCTGACTCCCATAGTCCCGGGGTAAAAGTCCCACACTACAAGATCTTAAAGTGTCATGAAACCCTAAAACAATTTTTTTGAGATTTTAACATATATGAACAGGTTGCACATCAGTGAAAACAACAATAGCACTCATTATGTCTATTCCCAGCAGGCACCGGATGTCTATATAACGTCAGGTTGACATCAATCTGACATTGATTTAACGTTGGATTTTGGTTACACAACCTAAAAACAACAAAATATCAACACAAAATATGAATTTACATTGAATTTTGGTCACCCGACGTCACAACCGAAATTTAACCAAATATCAACGTCTTATGAGAATGAAGTCTTATGATCCAATAACTGCACTGTATGCATGAGGTCGTCTTACAGCGGAGAATTCAAATCAGATGAAAGAGCTTCCACGAAAAATAAAAAAGTCGTAGGTCTTTACACTCGTCGGTCTTCACACGACGGCTGAATGCTTCCGCAGACGCTTCCGCAGCGCTCGGACATCAAATAAATACACAGTCTAAAAGACTAGAGTGAAAACAGCTGTGGCCGTCTTTTAATTAGCACAGCTAATAGTCTATAGCAGTACTAATAGCTCAAGATGAAACTAAAACTTCGCACTTAAGCACATGAAAGGAGCAATGCAAATGACACAGGCTCCCTCTTGGCCGAGGGGCAATTATTGTAATTACCAGTAAGTGCAATCAAAAAATATAAACCTCAACAAAAATACAGAATAGAAATAGGTAGGAAACGAACTATTCCTTCCTAGCAGCAAGTAAATAATTTAAACAACAAATCATACGAACAAGTATTACAACACTTACGCGCTGCCGTCCGTCTCTTCTGGTGACTAATTGCCTTCTCCTGGATGAATGGGTCATTAAATCATTGATTCACTAGATTTGTTGAAAAACGCAGATTCATTCATAAATGTGTGTTTGCTTGGAGATGCGCAGTGGCTCAACTGGGACTTTGTTTGGAATTATTTTCATTAAAGAAGTAGAACAAAATCAGACAACAGCATTCCTCAAATGCAAGACACTTAATATTAATGTTTGTATAAAATAAAAAAAATGTATAAAACTGTTGTATAAATTAATTTTAATATTTGCAAACTTTATAATCAATAACTTACGTTATAATTAATGAAGCTCTCTACACTGCACACAGAATCTATTATTTATATCGTGTCTACAGTTTGTTTGTCATAATGAGAAGATCTGAGCTTGAATAACTCAGCACTGAACAAAAACTTTTGTAAGGGAGCAAGACACACCGCAATTGGCTCCAGTCTGCAGGTATTATGGCCAATCACAAAAACTGATTGCGCAGCTAACGTCTCTGGTTACTGAATGTAACCTCGGTTCCCTGAGAGGGGAAGCTTGCTGACGCATAGGGGAAACACCTTTCTCCTTAGAATACTGAAGTCTGATTCGCTTAACGTTATTGCTCTGCAATGGCCAATGGCGCTCAAGCACGTGGAAATGGGGGGGCATGGTGCCCCTTATAATGCAGCACTTGGGACTGGAGTAATGCATTTGCGAGCACTGTCAATCTTAGAATTGAAATAATCAAGAAATCTATTACAAAGGTGTGCAGAGACAGACACATTGGAGGCACTATATCCATTGACTAATTTCTTAATAGTATGAAACAGTTTGCGAAGATTTCTTTCATTATTGACAATTATTTGAGAAAAACACTGGGACCTGACAGATATTTGTGCTTTATAATCATGTAAGTGCTCCTTCCAAGTTAGGTGGTGTACACTAAGACCAGAGAGATGCCACCTAATATAAGGAATAAAGGCCTCCTGTAACGAATCCATGTGTTTTTGTAAGAAATATATACATATTTCAAACGTAATAAACACTTTTCTATCACTTCTGCTGACTGTCGTATGCGGAAGAATTCCGGCGGATGACGTAGTACGTATGCGTCACGCACGTGCCTCTGAGATATGCTAGTCTCACGAGTTTGTTTAAGGAAGCAAAGTTTCCTTACTTTAGCAAAGGAAAACCAGTCTCCTCTTGGCCTATATCGAAATCCTCCGACATTTTTCTTTACAAATCCTCGTTTTGTGCTTCTAATTCGTGACTGACGTTTTGTTTTGTTCTCTCTCCGCGTTCGTCACTAATCATGCAATGCCGACTTCCTACGTCATCGGCCGGAACTGCTTCCGCGTATGAAAGATAGCGGAAGTGATAGAGAAGTGTTTATTACGTTTGAAATATTGATATTTTTCTGACAAAAACACATGGATTCGCTACAGGAGGCCTTCATTCACCCCCCGGAGCCGTGTGAGGCACGTTTTATTGCGGATGCACGTGCAATGCGATCAGTTACCGTCGGATCATCTGGTTGGAATGAGAAGTAGAGTTGAGTGTCATCAGCATAGCAGTGGCAGGAAAAGCCATGCTTCTGAATAACCGATCCTAATGATGACATGTATATGGAGAAGAGAAGTGGTCCAAGCACTGAGCCTTGAGGAACTCCAGTAGCAAGAAGTTGTGACTTTGAAACCTCACCCCTCCAAGACACCCTGAAGGACCTATCTGAGAGGTAAGACTCGAACCAAAGGAGGGCGGTTCCTGAGATGCCCATTTTTCTGAGGATGGACATGAGGATCTGGTGGTTAACTGTGTCAAAGGCAGCAGACAGATCCAGCAAGATGAGTACAGAGGATTTGGAAGCTGCTCTTGCCAGTCTCAGGGCCTCTGTAACCGAGAGTAGGGCAGTCTCAGTTGAGTGGCCACTTCTGAAGCCAGATTGGTTGTTGTCCAAAATGTTGTTCTGTGCAAGAAACAGAGAGAGTTGGTTGAACACAACTCGCTCAAGTGTCTTTGCAATGAATGGAAGAAGGGATACCGGTCTGTAGTTTTCTAAAAGTGCTGGATTTAGAGCAGGTTTTTTAAGCAGTGGGCATACCCGAGCCTGCTTAAATGCTGTGGGAAATGTACCAGTGTGAAGCGAGGTGTTGATAATGTGAGTAAGCGCAGGTATGACTGAAGAAATGGCTTGAAGGAGGTGAGTGGGGATAGGATCTAGCGGACAAGTAGTGGGATGATTGGAAAGGATGAGTTTGGAAACCTCCGTCTCCGAGAGAGGAGAAAAGGAGGTGAGAGATTGTGTATTTGTCATTATGAAATTATTAGTTTGTGGTGTGAGGAATTGGTAACTGATGGTTTTTGTTTGTAGAATGCTAACAGAAAAAAAATGAATAAACTACCAAGAACATAATCCGGACATGCACTTAGCTCCAACCTTGGTTAAACACACCAGAAGCAGCTAATCTTAATCTTCAGGACTACTTAAACTGCAGACAGGTGTGTTTGGAGCAGGGTGATCTAAACACAGAGGTACAGTTTTATTTGTAACTATGGGTCACAGAAAATAGCTTACTTCTTGTTGGTATGCTGAAAGGAGTCCCAACTGATGACTGGCTGGTCACTGCTGGTCCAGAGGTTTTCAGATTTGAGACAGCTGTTTCCTCGTCTTTTGTGTTGGAAATTATAACAGGAGATTTTTCTTTTGATGGTGAAGGGCTTCCAAAGATCTTCTGCACAGAGTCTGTCCCAAAGATGAACTTCGGAGGAGAGACCACATTCTTGATGCTTTGAGTGCCAAGCTTTGCCCCAGGTGTCTGACAAAGTTCTTTATCATCACAGGATAATTTGGACTGGTGACTGGAAAGGTCTTGCTTGTTTTCCTCTCCTGTTGAGACCTCAACAAAATCAGACATTGGCGCAGGCTCAGGCTCACACCGAATATTGTCATTCTCCTCAGTTTTGTACATTTTATCATCTTGATCACCAGAGATGTCGGCCTTGGTGCCGGAATGAAACTCTGTAAAGGGCTTCTTGCCAGCACCTTCAAAGCCTTTGAAAGTGGGATCCTTCTGAAAACTAACTTGTGACTTCGCCAAATCAGCAAAACTCAAGGTGTTGGGTTTACCAGTAAAGAGGGGATTATTATCATGACTATCAGCATCTACAGACTGTTCTGAAGAACTTGGGGCTGCCTCTTTTTCTTTCTCTTTGTGAAGCCCAGCAATATTTTTGAGGAGGTCAGAAGCAGATCCATTTTGGGACTGTCCATCTGATGGTTTTGCCTCAGACTCTGTAAAGAGCTTCTTGCCAGCACCTTCAAAGCCTTTGAAAGTGGGATCCTTCTGAAAACTAACTTGTGACTTCGCCAAATCAGCAAAACTCAAGGTGTTGGGTTTACCAGTAAAGAGGGGATTATTATCATGACTATCAGCATCTACAGACTGTTCTGAAGAACTTGGGGCTGCCTCTTTTTCTTTCTCTTTGTGAAGCCCAGCAATATTTTTGAGGAGGTCAGATGCAGATCCATTTTGGGACTGTCCATCTGATGGTTTTGCGCCAGCACCTGCAAAGCCTTTGAAAGTGGGATCCTTCTGGCCAAACTGAAAACTTGCTTGTGACTTCGCCAAATCAGCAAAACTCAAGGTGTTAGGCTTAACAGTGATGAGGGGATTATTATCGTGACTATCAGCATCTACAGACTGTTCTGAAGAACTTGGGGCTGCCTCTTTTTCTTTCTCTTTGTGAAGCCCAGCAATATTTTTGAGGAGGTCAGATGCAGATCCATTTTGGGACTGTCCATCTGATGGTTTTGCGCCAGCACCTGCAAAGCCTTTGAAAGTGGGATCCTTCTGGCCAAACTGAAAACTTGCTTGTGACTTCGCCAAATAAGCAAAACTCAAGGTGTTAGGCTTACCAGTGATGAGGGGATTATTATCGTGACTATCAGCATCTACAGACTGTTCTGAAGAACTTGGGGCTGCCTCTTTTTCTTTCTCTTTGTGAAGCCCAGCAATATTTTTGAGGAGGACAGATGCAGATCCATTTTGGGACTGTCCATCTGATGGTTTTGCGCCAGCACCTGCAAAGCCTTTGAAAGTGGGATCCTTCTGGCCAAACTGAAAACTTGCTTGTGACTTCGCCAAATAAGCAAAACTCAAGGTGTTAGGCTTACCAGTGATGAGGGGATTATTATCGTGACTATCAGCATCTACAGACTGTTCTGAAGAACTTGGGGCTGCCTCTTTTTCTTTCTCTTTGTGAAGCCCAGCAATATTTTTGAGGAGGTCAGATGCAGATCCATTTTGGGACTGTCCATCTGATGGTTTTGCGCCAGCACCTGCAAAGCCTTTGAAAGTGGGATCCTTCTGGCCAAACTGAAAACTTGCTTGTGACTTCGCCAAATAAGCAAAACTCAAGGTGTTAGGCTTACCAGTGATGAGGGGATTATTATCGTGACTATCAGCATCTACAGACTGTTCTGAAGAACTTGGGGCTGCCTCTTTTTCTTTCTCTTTGTGAAGCCCAGCAATATTTTTGAGGAGGTCAGATGCAGATCCATTTTGGGACTGTCCATCTGATGGTTTTGCGCCAGCACCTGCAAAGCCTTTGA
The DNA here is from genome assembly GCA_023376895.1 of Aspiorhynchus laticeps. Lineage (NCBI taxonomy): Eukaryota > Metazoa > Chordata > Actinopteri > Cypriniformes > Cyprinidae > Aspiorhynchus > Aspiorhynchus laticeps. Next base: position 46,418,682 of record CM041799.1, read on the forward strand.
AAGTGGGATCCTTCTGGCCAAACTGAAAACTTGCTTGTGACTTTGCCAAATCAGCAAAACTCAAGGTGTTAGGCTTAACAGTGATGAGGGGATTATTATCGTGACTATCAGCATCTACAGACTGATCTGAAGAACTTGGGGCTGCCTCTTTTTCTTTCTCTTTGTGAAGCCCAGCAATATTTTTGAGAAGGTCAGATGCAAATCCATTTTGTGACTGTCCTTCTGATGGTTTTGCCTCAGATTCTGCAATGCCAAACTGAAATCCGCCAATAGGCGCCGACATGGAAAACGAAAAACTGGAACTGCCTGATAACTTTTCATCCTCTGTTGTGAAAGACTTAAACCTGTAGCCTTCTGAGGATACTTTTTCCTTACTTGTGCCGAACTGAAAACAATTGGCATTAAATCCTGTCTCAGCAGGTTGGCTGCTAGAATCAGAGAACTTGTTTTTCATATTTGGGTTTGCAGTCTGACATGAAACACAATGGCTAGATGTAGCTTCGTTTCTTACCAGGCAAGTGTCACAATCCCACTGTCCATCATTTTTAAAGAACATGGCAGCTAGCTCACCTTGTGATGCTGCTTTTCTTTTTTCAGTGCTGCATGGGGATTTGCAAGAAACACATTCAGTTGCTGAGGCATCATTCCTCACTAGGCAGGAGTCACAGTCCCAGTGACTCTCTTTCTTGGCAAACTGAGCACCAAATCCAGTGCCAAATGGGACTGCTGGAGCTGCTGATGCTTTCTCTTGTTGTGGTGCATCAGCCTGAATTGTTTTCTTCTCAGCCTGAGCTCCAAAGCCAGCAGATGTCACCACAGCATCCTTTGATCCAAACTTAAAAGAAACTGGTATTTGAGATCCAGAAGTGAAGCCCTTTGAGCTGACATTGGTGCTGGAGGTGTTCTTAGCGGAATCTCCAGAAAGTCCAAAAGAAAACTGTTTGGCAGGAGGAGCCACAGGGCCAGAGCCTTTGGGTTCCTCTATAGGTTTGACCTGTGCTGTAGAAGGAGCTGCACTGTTGCAGGCCACACACACCGCAGACGTGTGAGCGTTTCTTACACAGCACACGTCACAGTCCCATTCACCCTCCTTCTTGGAAAACAGGGTTTTGAGATCCACTGCTTTGGATGAAACCTGAGGCTGTGGAGCTTCACTTTTCTTTTCGGTCTGTTGGTCTTGTGGGGATTCCGAAAGGAACTTTTGAGCCTCCTCAAATTTAACTTTGAACAGCGCCGCGTCTTCTGCCGTTTTAAAACGAATGGCCAACTGCTCAGTCTTCGGCATTTCATCTGCATAGTCCATAGCGTACCACACCCAGGATTTATCAGATCCAGCATTTGGTTTGAGGGCCATGTCGGCAGTGATATGGTGATTGGCGCAGATTTTCAGAACCTGCTCCCTCCTCATCAAGAGACGAACTTTCCCGGAGGTTTTGTGCTTCAGGATTTTGATACTGCCAATGCCCCTCTCTTTCCATTCTTTTGTCTCCGAGTCAAATCGGAAGAGTTTTGCTCTCCTGCAGAACATCTCCTCTTCCTCCTCCTCACCAGTTTTCACGTCAACCTTATCAGGTAGAGGCACAATGGGCTCAAAATGAGGCCCATCCTCGTCCTCTTCCACATGGGTGCCATCATTGTCACTTTCCCCACTTTTCTCTTCCTGAGCCTCTGAATTCCCTAATGTTGGCTTGGTTCCACTTGTAAAGCTAAACCTTTGGTTGGTGTCGCCAAAAACACTCATCTTGTTCTGAGCACCATCAGTGAATGACAATCCTGCAGAAATTTTACTTCCAAAGGTAAAGAATTCGCTCTGGCTTGGCAGCTGGTCTTGAGTCTGATGTTTCGGTTCTGACGGCACCTCCGCTTTGGGAGGAATATCTGATGTCAGAAGTCCCAAGAGGCTTTCACTATTTTTCACCTGAGCAGAGGAAGAGGTGAAATCACAATCATTGGACTTGAAATTGAAGTTGAACTTGAACGCAGTTGTTGCTGTTGTTGTTTGGGCGGCAGATCCTCCTCCAAAGTTGGGAACCTTAGCAGGTTCACCTGTGAACTGCGACCCAAAACTCATCTTGGGGTCAACAGCCTTGCTTTCAGTGTTCCTGGTTGGCTGTGTGGATGTAATAGAACATGGCTTAGTGAAATATCCAGACTCTGGCAATGTTGGATTGACTGTGGGCTGAGGAACATTGTGACCGTAATACTCCTCACTGTATGGGGAGAGTAATGATGTGGATGGTGGCTCAAACCGGATGGGAGGACCGAAGACCTGCTCTTGAGGATACATGCATGCGGGTGTTGACTGGAGAGGTGGAATTTGTGTTGATTGTTGGTAGGCATTCATATGCTGCTGTGGAGGAAGACGATTCATCGCGTATACTGGGCCCTGCGGATGCAAACAAACAACACTTTGATATAGATTCTCTGCCCTTTTAGTGTAAGGTAGAATATATGTGACCCTGGAGCACAAAAGCAGTCATAAGTAGCACAGGTATATTTGTAGCAATAGCCAACAATACATTGTATGGGTCAAAATTATCTATTTTTCGTATATGCCAAAAATCTTTAGGACATTAAGTAAAGATCATGTTCCATGAAAATATTTTGTAAATTTCTCACCGTAAATATATAAAACGTAATTTCTGATTAGTTATATGCATTGCTAAGGACTTCATTTAGACAACTTTAAAGGTGATTTTCTCAATATTTAGATTTTTTTACACCCTCTGATTACAGATTTTCAAATATCTCGGTCAAATATTGTCCAATACTAACAAACCATAAATCGATGAAAAGCTTATTTATTCAGCTTTCAGGTGATGTATAAATCTCAATTTTGAAAAGTTGACCCTTATGACTGGTTTTGTGGTCCAGGGTCACATATTGTGTTGACATGAAAATCCCTCCAGTACCTTTGTTGGTGTGACATTTGCAGCGGTGCGCACAAGATACTGTGAATCATATGCTGGAGACTGGTTGTAGTACAAAGAGGGACCTGTAGGAGCAACTGAGACAAATAAAAGGAATGGAATTTTTATTCTGGGCAAATTCATCTAATTCGAATCTTCCAAATTAATTTGGTTGCTTTGTGAAAAACAGATTGTAAAGTCAGATTCACTCAAAATCTTGCCCTTCCCCATTTGAATTTGGTGTGCATGCAAGAGCTTAATTTGTTTGTATAAGCAAAACACATACATAGAAGAAAAACCTGGACAAACAAAGCTCTTTCTCACATCTACTGTTGTGAGATTGTCTGTATATTTGGATGTTGAAAGTAAACAAGATTTGTGTGGCACACTTTGAAAACCACTAGTATACACTTAAAAACTTTAAACAAAGACTGCTGATTTGAGGAACTGACCGGTGAGAGGAACACCACTGAATGTCTGCGCTGCAGGAAACGATTCCTGAAGTCCTTCTGCAGCATAGTTGTGTCGATACATACTATATGAGGATGCTGTGGCATCTGAAGAATTATGGCCAAGGCCATGAACCTCACTCTGTGTGAGACCAAAAATAAAACAAGAAATTATAAACACTAAAATTTGAAACTCACCTCATCCAGTTTTACAAAGAGCTGAATGAATTTTACCCATAGCTACACAAAACCAAAGAAAAAAATATATATTCACTTGAAATATTAACATTAAAAATGAATTTCCAAAACACTTGTTTTCAGCGGGTACTACAGGGCTTTTATTATAGCTTATTTTTAAGTTAAACTTTTGCCTTGTATATCTTTATTAGGAGAGCAGAGTGAGAGAGCGGGGAACAGGACAAATAAAGGAGCTTGAGCCGGGATTAGAAGCTGTGCTATACACCAGAGCACTGCAGACAAGAACATTTAACTCAGTATTCAATAATGTACTCGGTTAACACAGCTTCACTGTATGCAAATTTACTAATTTAACAATTCCCTTTACTTGAAGTTGAAAGCTGGTTAAATCACTGGTTAAATCAATCGATTAATTGTAAACTGCAACACACTTCTAGAAATAGGCAGGTTTTATGGTTTGTACCCAGAGTGAAATTATAATACAGATTCAGTTTGGCTCCCGAGACAGCAGGCTGCTTTCAAAGGTTTCTATTTACAATGTGTTTTTGCAGCATTGAGCACTGTAGCCAATCACAGACATGTGTGTTGAGCAAAAGAATGCAATAGCCAATCAGTCGTTTAAGTTCATCAACCATTCAAAGCAGTGTTCAGTGTGCTTCTGCACAAAGATATGAGGTGAACAACAGGCTGCGTGTATTACAGAGATGGCAAAAGTACACAGATCCTTCACTCAAGTAGAAGTACAGATATTCATGTTTAAAAATACTCTGGTAAAAGTAGAAGTACTGACTACACTTTTTTTACTCAAAGTAAAGAAGTATGGGCTCTGACATGTACTTGAGTTCATTATCGAAGGTGATTCATCTTCGATAATGAACTCGATATTGCGTAGCTTGTCAGTGATCTACGGCTCTGTGTGTTAACTGCCGCTCTATTTGAAAACAGGTGATGGAGATTTAGCGCTAATCAAGGAACCGGCTTTACTGAGGAGATGTGCATGATCATATCATTCGATATATGGCCCAGCCCTAGTGGGGGGAGTATCCTCCTTCAATACCACGACTGAGGTGTCCTTGAGCAAGGCACCGAACCCCCAACTGCTGCCCGGGCGCTGTAACATGGCTGCCCACTGCTCCGGGTGTGTGTTCACTTAGGATGGGTTAAATGCAGAGAATACATTTCACTGCTGAGTCTCGTTCTCAGTCCCGTAACAGAATACTCGGCCATCCAAGGATCCAGCAGCTTCTCATGTGGATATTGGCCAGGTATGGACACTGCAAGACTGTTATTAACCCTCGAGCAGGGCTTGCGATCGCTCGAGGATTATGTACAAGAGTATTTAGATCTCGCATATTTTTATGATCTGCCAGACTGTGTGCTCATAGATTTTTTTTTTTGTGAAGGCATAAATCAGCCGCTCAAATCACATCTAATCTGTGAGGGTCCATGTTCATCTCTCAGTCAGTTTATGGACTATGCTTAGTTGACAGTTGGTTCGGCGTTCACTGTGGGTGTCGCGGAGGAATGCGACTCCGCGTCTGCTCATGTAATGGCAACCACGGAGCGAACTCATAAAATGGCAGCGATAACAAAGTTGTGTTGACACTACCGTCGTTCCTGATCCTAAACATGTCGCGGTTGTTATTCCGGACTCCATTCATCCTGCGGCTGCCGCCTCAGAACCCATTAACACCGCTGCATCAGAGCCTGTGTATGTCTCGTATGATCTGTCAGAACCTCGCTATGTATCGTCTGATCTGCCAGAGTTCAGTCAAGTCACAGCTGATCTTCATGAATCCAATCAAGTCACAGTTGATTGTCTTGAGTCCAGTAAAGTCACTGTTGATCATCATGAGTCCAGTCTTGTCACAGTTGATCGTCGTGAGTCCAGTCAAGTCACAGTTGGTCTTCGTGAGTCCAGTCAAGTCACAGTTGATCTTCATGAGTCCAGTCAAGTCACAGTTGATCGTCACGAGTCCAGTCAAGTTGATCGTCAAGAGTCAAGTCACATCTCGGCGGATCTTCCAGAGTCTCGTCATGAGTCAAGTCACGTCTCCGCTGATCACCCAGAGTCACGTCACGTCTCCGCTGATCACCCAGAGTCGCGTCACGTCACCGCTGATTACCCAGAGTCACATCACGTCACAGCTGATCATCCAGAGTCTTGTCCCGTCCTGTCTGCCACACCCAGATATTCAAGGTCAGTTCTTCGGCATCCTAGTCTGGTATCCAGTGTGAGGGATGCACCACTGGTGTCTGCACGCACAGCTGGTATCCCCAAACCCACTCACTCTAGCCCTCCTGTTCCTGAACTGATTCCCTTGTCTGAAGTGCTTCCCATGATGGGGATTGCTTTTTGGTGTATTTGGGCTGCATACACCACCACAGAACTCCCAGAGGTGGCGGTGTCCACTATGATGCCTCCAGAGGTGGCGGCTGATGCTGCAGAACCTCCTGAGGTAGTGTCGCTCGCTGCTGTGTTCCCCGAAGCAATGGTGCTCGCTGCAGTTTCTCCAGAGGTGGCGGCGCATTCTGCAGAACCTCCTGAAGCGGTGGTGCTCGCTTCAGCTCCTTGCATGGTGGTGGCGCCCAGCAACGCACTTTCAGCCTGTCATGTCACGTTCGAAGGAACCATTCCTGAACTCTCCCTGTATCCTGATGGTACTACTGTAGAACCTCCAAAGGTGGCAGCATCTGCTGCAGAACCTTCAGAGGTGTCAGTGGTATTTAATTATGATGTCTCGCCATGTCCTGTCACGGCTAAGGAGGCCGTCTGTTAACTCTCGCCCCGTCCTGTCATGGCTAAGGAGGGCGTCTGTGAATTCTCGCCCTGTCTCTTCACGGCTAAGGAGGCCGTCTGTGAACTCTCGCCCTGTCCTGTCACGGCTAAGGAGGCCGTCTGTTAACTCTCGCCCTGTCCTGTCATGGCTAAGGAGGGCGTCTGTGAATTCTCGCCCTGTCTCGTCACAGCTAAGGAGGCCGTCTGTGAATTATCGCCCTGTCTCGTCACGGCTAAGGAGGCCGTCTGTGAACTCTCGCCCTGTCCTGTCACGGCTAAGGAGGCCGTCTGAGTGCTTTAGCCCTGTCCTGTCATGGCTATGGAGGCCGCTCGTGAACACTTGCCTTGTCCCGAACTGGCCACGGAGGCCACTTATGAACTTTTGTCCTGCTCTGAACCGGCCGAGAAGGCCATTTCTGATCTCTCATCCTGTTCTGAACCAGCCATGGAGGCTGATTGTGAACTGTCTGATTGTCCGGTCACAACTAATGAGTCTGATTTTGAACTGTCTGTCTGTGTGAATGCTGTCAAAGAATTTGATTATTAAATGTCAGTCTCTCCAGAATCAACACAGAAATCTGTTCTCCTCAAGGGGCTCAATGGTGAACCACCTGTCTGTCCAGTTCCTAACAAGAGACCTGTAATCTGCCCTATTAGTCCAGTTGTGAGCCCAGAAACTGTAAATGCACTACATGGTTATCCCGTTAGCCCCGTCACCACCATAGAGACCATTCATGAACTGTCTTCTTGTTCTGTTTCTCCAAATGTGTCTGTCCTGCCAGACCTAGTTTGGGAGTCCGTTTATGAACTGCTTTCCTGTCCAGTTCCAGTCAATGAGTCAGGTTTTGAGCTGTCTTCCTGTCCAGTTCCAGTCAATGAGTCAGGTTTTGAGCTGTCTTCCTGTCCAGTTCCAGACAATGAGTCAGGTTTTGAGCTGTCTTCCTGTCCAGTTCCAGTCAATTAATTAAATGTTGAATTGTCTGCCAGTTCAGTTTTGATCTGGGAGTTTGCTTATGGACTGTCTGCCCATCAGTTGCCACCAGGGAAAATATTGATGGACTTCCTATGTTCCCTGCCTCGGTCCTTGAGTCCGTACATGCTCTCTTTGTTTCTTGTGTCTCAGTTTTCCCTAGGTCCCAGTCTCTACCAGGGGTTTCTGTTCCGTCTGCTCCGCCGTGGTGGTCTTCTACTCCGGTCTGGTGGTCTTCTGCTCCGCCGTGGCGGTCTTCTGCTCAGGTCTGGTGGTCTTCTACTCCATCTGCTCCGGTCTGGTGGTCTTCTACTCTGGTCTGGTGGTCTTCTACTCCGGTCTTCTGCTCTGCCTGCTCTGCCGTGGAGATCTTCTGCTCTGCCCTGGTGGGATCCAGTCCCATCCGCTCCGCCCTGGTGGGCTCCTGTTCCGTCTGCTCCGCCCTGATGGGCTCCTGTTCCGTTTGCTCCACCCTGGTGGGTCCCTGCTCTGTCAGCCCTGTCCTGGCCTCTGGCTCCCAGCTCTGTTGGTTTCACTCTGGTTTTCTGCTCCGCCTTGGTCCTCTGTCCTGCCAGCTCTGCCTCAGTCCCCAGTCGCTCCACTTCCACATGGACCTTGCCCTCTGTCCCTCCCCCTGTTCCGCCTCCGCTCCACCGCCCTCCTGGATTATATTAAATTAGGAGCGTCTGGAATCCAACCATATGACCTGCTACGTTTTTTGAATAACTTTTGATATTCAGAATAGGCTTCAATAATAAAATCATAAATAAAACAACCAAAATAATGCTCATAATGTAAATTCACACGTGACAAAGCAAAAGAGCAAAGAAATTGATTGATTCTTCTGCAGGCTGTTGATGTAGGACTGACCTTCAAGGCTTCGAACTGCTGGCATAACATCTGCAGCATTGACTTCTGGTCCTTCACCCAGTGAGGAGGCGTTTTGGGGGAGAACTGCAGGAGGGAGACAGAGACAATCAGCAAGAGTAAACAGCACGCAGAGTTTGAACAGAAACAGCAGAGCCGTGACTTACCAAAGATCTTTTTGATGGTGACGTGACACTCTTGAATGAGGAAGGAGTGGAGAATTTAACACGGCCTTCAGCAGTCTGACCGGGGCTGGATGTCACAGGATAGTCCACCTGATCTTCCTCCACCTCACCAACATCTTCAAGCTGCTGGTTGACCTCATTCAACAAATCCATCACCTCCTCCATAGATACAGGTAACTTCACAAAAACACATACAGACATGCCAGCGGTGCGCCATAAGCAAAGATTTATGTCAAAATATTATTATAACATTATATGATGTGTATTATACAATATTATGTGGTAGATTACAATAAAATCACCATATATACATCATGGAAATGTGATTACAAACAATAGTGGAAAAAAACAATCATCATCTCAATGCACACAGTGAGGTTTTCTCTCTCTAGTTGAGCATCATGAGCATTTCCTCTGGGTTTCAAACCTTCTCTCCATACAGTTTGTGGTTTCGTGTTTGGACAGTCCAGTATAGTATACTAGATTATTTTTGATGACTATGATTACTCAACATGAACACATGGGTGTCCACATGTTACTCAAGTCCTGAGGTAATTCCCTCAGGGTAATTCTCTGTGTGTTCAAGTGCAGTTAAAACCATGCAATAGCAGGGTTACGTCACACAGAACTAGTTCTTAACTACACTCTGAGACGAACACTGCTCAAAGAAATAAAAACATGCAGCTCAGTCAGAGAGTTCAGACGTTCAGCATCTGCTCTGATGGATTCAATGAAGGATTCATCACAATGATTCAAATCTAACTCCTGAGTCTTTCTGAATTCATTCATTCAAAAATCAGCTACATGAGTCATTTGTTCATGAATAAGTCTCCCAGTGACAGTTCAGCTAAACAGAATTTGTGTCATGGTGCTGGAGATTCAGTGCGTTGGATGTCAAAACACCATGACAGACACAATTCTCTAAAATTACACTCATTAACTCACTTATTTCAATCGGTGTATCACTCACCCCTTCATATGCAGAAAAACCGGTGTATATATACACACACAGGCCTAATCTGGGCTGTATGCAGCACTAGTCGTGGAGGAATACACTAGTGAACAGGAGGAATACACTGCTTATGAAAAGTATCTTCTGACCCCTACAGACTCTGACAGGTTTAATACAATCAGCACTAAAAAACTGGCAATGGCCACTTTTGTAAATAAAGTGAGCAGCACAGACACCATACGAGGGAGTCAGTGGTGCATTTCACATACCTTCTCCATATCCTCTGCATTGGCCTGATAAATCTTGGTCATGTACTTTCTGAACTTCAGGAGGAAGTTGGTGCACTTGCCCTGAGTTTCCTCAAGCCTGTTTCCAGCCTCCTCTGACAGCCTCTGATAGATCTGATGATCAACACATGAGTTACATCAAAAGCTGGCATACACACAGCGCTAGCTATTTCAGACAGAGCTTTGGATGAGCTGAAGCTGAGTCAGTGTGTGCACTGTTACCTTCGCCAGATGCCAGTTAGACGAGATGCTGTTGAGCTGCTCCAGCTTCGCGATGGCCTCCTCGGTGTTGCCCTCGATGTCAAGGAGTGTGGCGATGCTTATGACGGCATCTCCCTCATATACTCTCACCTTAGAAGGCTAACGTCCAAAAGACCATTAGAGACGACATTACAACAGAAAAGAAAGAGATCGCAGCAGGAAGCCATGCACATCATCCCGACAGCCAAAGGACTGAAGTAATGTAGATACCTGTATGTCTCTGCTCTGAAAGTGCATGAACATGGGCTGGAGGGGTTCAGGGATGCTGCGTTTGTGTCGGATCTTCTCCAGCAGGGGGAGCACAACCTTCCAGTAGTGCACACTGCGGCCAGCGTACTCCTTCTGATCATAACAGGAGTTCACCCGCTCAGCCTGACACACACACACACACACACACACACTTACTGCTGGCCTTCTGCAGCGCTGATGAAGGCACATTTAACACCTCAAATTCTTCTTAAGAACAATTAAAGGAAATAAAAGGAATAAACTGAAGGGAACACAATACGTCAATATATTTGCTAAATGTAAATCTATAGAGAAACACAATGAGAGCTATTAAAAGTGCATTAAAGAGCAAAAATACTTCCAGCAAATCTCCATTACTTTTTAATTAATAAAAAAAAAAAAAAAAAAAAAAATCGTCCCAGGTTAAGTATGTAACCATGCTTACCCCCCCAAACGAGTTACTGTGCCCCCCACTTTCCATCCTCTCCCCTCCTTGCTGAATGTGATCGATTTCGAAAGCAAAAGTGAAACCGATAAAACAGCACACATAAGAAAGCGATTGCACGCTTTAGCGAGCGTCAGCAACTGCACGCGATCACAGATTGCACGCTTCCCACACACACACAAAACGTGATTTGTGCCCCCCCTAGAAATTTAAATGCCCCCCTGATGGAGGTGCCCTGGCGCCGGCTCTGGTCATAGAACCTGACGAACGTGAGGGGAGTAGACCATCCCACAACGTTGCAGATGTACTGCATTGGAACACCTGCCAGAAAGAAACAACACTTCTTGTTGTGTGAGCCTTGACCCCCAATGTTGAGGGGAGATCAGAGGACACATAGGCAACAGTAATGGCATCAACTATCCACCGGCTGAGGGTCTGCATGGAAGCAGGATGACCTCTCTTAGGGGGACCATAGCAAACAAGCAGTTGGTCCGCCCTTCACCACAGGGCAGCTCTGTGGACGTATGCGTCCAGTGCTCGCACTGGACACATACAATTAAGTCTCTGCTGGTCGGGCTCCATGAAGGGAGGAGGACAAAAAGCCTGAAGTATGACAGGCTGTGGTGTAGAGGAGGGGACCTTAGGGACATACCCCACACGAGGGTACAGAAAAGCTTTGGCCAGACTGGGTGCAAAGTCGAGAAAGGAAGGGGCCACAGAAAGGGCCTGCAGATCCCCAACGCTCTTTAGAGAAGATATTGCTAAGAGAAACCCAGTCTTTAATGTAAGAAGACGATCTGATATCTCCTCGATAGACTCAAAGGGAGGCCTACAGAGAGCTTCTAGCACCACAGCGAGGTCCCAAGGAGGGACACGAGATCATACCTGAGGCCTTAGCCTCATCACACCGCAGAGGAAACGTGTAACCAGGGGGTCGTTGCCCACTGACTGACCACCAAGAGGGACGTGGTAGGCCGCTATAGCCGCCACGTAGACCTTCAGGGTGGAGTGGGTTAACCCTGCGGAGAAATGGGCCTGCAAGAACTCCAGCACTGTACCAATCGGGCAGTTACCTGGGTCAAGCTGGCGGTCTCCACACCATGAAGTGAAGAGTCTCCACTTCAGGGCATACAGTTTCCTCGTTGAGGGAGCTCTAGATTGGAGGATGGTCTCAACAACCTCGGTTGACAGACCAGAGGCTATGAGTTGTGCACCCTCAGGGGCCACACCCACAGCTTCCACAACTCCGGGCGGGGGTGAAGGATCATGCCCTCTGCCTGTAAGAGGAGATCCCTGCGAGGAGATCCCAGTGGAGCTGGATGAGTCAAAGAGAACCAGAGGGGACAATGCGATGTCTGACGAGACGCAAACAAATCCACCTGAGCCTGGCCAAAAATTCTCCATATCTCCTTCACCACCTCGGGGTGAAGCATCCATTCCCCGGGCCTTGGCCCCTTCTTCGACAGGATGTTGAGATGCCCAGGAATACGAACTGCTCTCAGCGAGAGGAGCTTGTCCTGGGACCACACAAGGATCTGGTGTGCCAGCTTGTATAAGGGGCGCGAACGCAGACCTCCCTGGTGGTTGATATAAAATACCACCGCTGTGTTGTCGATGCGCACCGGTGATCTCTTAGGTCTGGAAGAAAGTGTTTGAGAGCTCAAAACATGGCCAGAATCTCCAGGCAGTTGATGTGCCACGTGAGATGGCGACCACTCCACAGACTGCAGGCAGGATGGCCACTCATGACCGCTTCCCAACCAGTGAGGGACGTGTCCGTTGCTAGCGTTACGCGGCGACAAGGAGCTCCCAGCACCAGGCCCTGAGACAAGAACCAAGGTTTCCTCCACATGTCTAAGGCACGTAGGCATCGCCGCGTGACCTTGATCATGCGAAGCAGGTTTCCCCTCGGGGAGAATCCCTTGGTCTTGAGCCACCACTGTAGGGGTCTCATGTACAGCAGGCCAAAAGGTATCACGTTGGACGCAGCTGCCATCAGACCCAGCAGCTTTTGAAACTGCTTGACAGTGAGTGACCGGCCTTCTCTGACTCTCGCGACTGCAGTGAGGATCGACTCGATCCGAGGTCGAATTCCACACCACGCCCAGATAAGTGGTCCTCTGTAATGGAGAAAGCACACTTTTCTTGGCGTTTAGTCTTAACCCCAACTCTTTCATATGAGCGAGAACGACATCTCGATGGCGAACCGCCATCTGCTCTGAATGAACTAAAATCAACCAATCGTCGATGTAATTGAGTATGCGGATGCCCTGGAGTCGCAGAGGAGCCAGAGCAGCATCCACACACTTCGTGAAAGTACGGGGTGAGAGTGCTAGGCCGAAGGGAAGAACCCGATATTGGTAAGCTTTGCCCCTGAAAGCAAACCTCAGGAACTTCCTGTGACTGGGAAGGATGGAGACATGAAAATAAGCGTCCTTTAGATCTATCGTGACAAAGCAGTCCTCGGACCTGATCTGAGTCACGACCTGTTTGACAGTGAGCATTTTGAACTTCAGACGCACTTGCTTTCGACATGCTGGAGCTTTTACGTTGCTGAATGCTTGTGTAACTTGACAGACAACAATAAATAAGACTCACAGAACATAGATCGTGACTGACACACACAGAGAGCTTTGCTGAATGACAGAAAGCTGACGCCGGCTGCACCTCACATGCTTTTAAGCTTCCTGGTCATGACGTCACCCGCCTCTGACGTCTCGCTCATCAATAGGCCCGATTGCAGATATGATTCAGAGCTTGGTATCGCTGAAAGCATTCCCCTAGCTTTTTTCGAGTTCCTGAAGGGGAACTTAAGGTTTAAATAGCTCTGCTCCCAAACACTAGAATATGGAAATTAAATTACTTCTGATCATATCAACATAACAAAAAAATATATATAATAATAATAGCAAAAAATAATAATAATAATAAAAAAAATCCTTAGTATTTGTGTCTCGTTTTCTAGGGTAAATGTCTAAAGATTCAATTAAATCAAATCTTTATCAATCTCTTAAATCAATCTATTAAATCAAGACATGAATGAAAATTACATTAAGAAAGATGTCTTGTGCATGCAAACTTAATTTATGGAGGGCGAATAAAGACTTTTTTAAAAAAGAGAAACCATTGCAGAAACTGTTACTAGGACTCTAAAATGTGGCCAAAACTAACAAAGTCAAAAACTATTAATCATTTTGTGACAAAAACCACAATGTGAAAGCAATGAAAACAGTCTAATTGGTCCAGCTGATTCCCTCAGCAGACTGCATGAGCTGCTGCCTGCGATGGATGTAAGAAATGAAGTGTATGACATCAGGTTACGAGCTCATCAGGACGTACCGTGTCGGTCAGATGTTTAGCCCAGTGTATGAGCAGCGCCGGCTGAAGGCCGTGTTTCTCTCCGGCGCGCAGCGTGCCCAGACCGTGCCGAACGACCAGACGCAGTTTAGCAGACGTCCAGGGCCTGAGAGACACACACTGCAGTCAGGAACACAAGACGTCACACACACACAACTCGAGCGGCATGAGGAGTCACTCACTGCGCTCTCTTGTGAATCAGGCTGTAGACAGCATCCCACCACTCTCTCTGCCTGTCAGACGACAGCAGCTTCATGATGTGCAGCGGCAGACAGCGCGGCTCGTACGGCTGAGCGCAGGACGCTATCTTCGCCCTCTCCTGCAGCTGCGCCTGACTGCAGAACACCACGCCGCACACGAACACCTGCAACACACACAATCAGCATCGCCGCCATCAGACACAGATCTACATCACAGCCTAGACCAATGTGTCTGTTTGTGTCCTCATACAGTCAGGTGGGACACTGGTATGGAGTGTGTCCACACACCTTATACTATGTAATTTTCTTAATTCAGGTATGCATCTTTTACTCTTAGATTTATCTTTCAAATCTACGCTCAGGTTAGTAACAGACTAAAATTATGTTTTAGAGCTCCGACTAACACATTGGCATTAGTTATGTATAGACTCTAGAGGCTATATTGGGTTTTTCCATTTAGAACAGCAGTGTGTTGTTGACCAACCTAAATTCAGTCTCAACCTTTGATTATTGTAATATTATTCTAACTAAGTGTACATGAGAAATCACGGCATGATTAGATACCATTAGAGGAAGTTAAGTTGGTCAACTTGGTTCTATGGTAATGGTCATGACCTCTGGTTAGATATAGTTTTACTTTAATTAATTTTGTACAGATCTATGGGGACATAATAATGTATTCTAGAATGAGCAAAGTATGGCACGGGCTGTCTAGAATATTAGTCACTCGCCTCTGTCTAATGACCAAGACTGACGAGTTTGTGAGTATGAGATCCGTATACCGGCCGGTATATCCAAGGTTATAATGAAATGGAGTCAGATTAGAATTTAACTCAAATTAAATAACTTTGCGCTCTGAAAAAACCAAACACACTGGAAACCTTCAGCCACCATTGGATACCTTCACTGGGCCACTTGTGTGGACCTTAAACAGGTGATTGTTTTTCTTCAGTAGAACAGTAAAGAAGATTTTATCTGAAACTGCGCTCCTTGGTGATTCATAAAATGCCGGCACTTTGAGAGTCAAAACACATATTTACAGGCAACACATAATTAATAACCGTGACTCTTGACGATATATTGAAATCCTATAAAACAAAACTAAAGTTATAGTTTCTAATGGTCTATGTAAAAACATTGATTAAGATTAGTTTATTCACTTTATATGCTATTGAAGTCATTTTTTAACACTTTAATAATAGAATTGCATACACATGATGCCATTGCATGTCTACGGTTATTTGAACTGGTTCATTGAATCGAACTGTCTGAAAGAACTAGTTTGTGGAAAAGAATCGTATTTCCCCGTCTGCCCGAGGCTGATAGTTCGCTTCATAAAGCCCAGAACACACCAAGCCGACGCCAACGAACTAGTGGCGACGAAAGCAGACTGCGGGGTCGGCTCACATCGGCAGTGTCTGGGTGACACTCGACGGCCAAGTAGCACGTCCGTTCTGCGCCTTTCTCGTGCACTGGTTCGCCAGCTGAACAGCCAATCAGAATGATCAGATGGCCTGACTGACCGACGCCGATTCAACATGTCGAATCGGCAGAAAAAAAGCCAATAAGAACCAACTTCAGCTGACGGTGCGGAACACACTGAGAAAACTAAGTCGGCCGACGAACATAAACTGCCTGACGGCCGACCGTCGGCTTGGTGAGGGCTTTAGACCTCAATATATCATCAGGAACCACAGATATTAATTTTGTTTTACCTGATATGATTTTTTTTCCTAAAAAATGGGCAGCCGCTTGCATTTTATAAATCACCAAGGAGCACGGTCTCAGCTAAAAATCTACATTATTGTTCTACTGAAGAAAAAGTCACCTGCGTCTTGGATGCTTGAGGATGAGAAAATTAACAAAAGAAAGTATTTCAGAAAGGCCCTGTCCCCTACAGCAGCAGCCTGACACAATCATCAGACATGAATGAACCTCTGTGAAACACTGGCGTCAGACTCTGTTCCACACAGACCAACATCTTCCTCTGTGGAATAACGTGTCTCATTCACAGTAAAGATCCTGAGTGGCAGTGAACGCACCTCCAGGTCCAGCAGGCAGATGGATTCCGGCGTGTTGGTGTCCAAGTAGGGGGTTTCGAGCGTGAGGCGAGGGAAGAGCTGCTTGAGCCAGTCCTGCAGACTCACGCTTTGACCCATGAGCGCCCACTGCAGACCGAGCCACGCCAGCTGCTGCAGATCACCCGCGTGCAGCAGCACCGCTCCTGTGACACACAGACAAACAGACACACACACACAGACAAACACACACACACACACACAGACAGACAACACACACACACACACACACACACTGCATCAGCATCTACAGCAGACCCAACACACACACACTCACTGGCGCTCCTGTCTCACACTCACCGCTGTCCCACTTTGCCAGATCGGCTGCTTTGGGCGCGTGTACGCTGAGGACGTGGATGTCATCGTTGCTGATGAAGGAGAGGTGCTCCTGGGTCTGTGCACCGAACAGCTGGTCAAACAGACAACCCGGGCCGCTCCGGTTCCCGAACACCTCCACCACGTCCTTCAGCAGCTGCTCCACGTCCAGGCTCAGGTTCAGCAGCATGTGACCCGCCTGACTCTGACGATCACAGGCCAGCAGCTCCAGAGGCTCACGGGACGCCTGCTCACTCTTCAAGCTCTTGGCTTTGGGTCTCGGAGCCTGAGGGAGAAGCGGATGAGACCCTGTAAGGTGGAGGATCACAGGCACGAGCGCGTGAGGAAGAGGAAATTAGAGATGCACAGATCGACCGGCCAGGGACCGGAATTAGCCGATTTTCCGCATGATCAGCTCAGACCAGTCTACCGATTCCGAGCCGGTCTGTTTTGACATCACACTTACGGTGACTGATCATATATTTATGTCGTGCCAGAAGAGGCTTGCGCAGCAAGAGTGAGTGTGTGAGAGACTCGTGCAGAAATCAAAACAAATGAGCACAACAGCACACACAGAAAGTTATAGATGCATACTGCCGTAGTAAAAAAAAAAAGTTTATAATAGGGTTGGGCGATGTCTACAGTGAAACATTGTGATGGATGATGACATCGGGGGGCGGGGTTAGGGGTGTGCCCAAAGCGTGAATCCGTATGCAGAGACGTACGGAAAACAAATAACACGTTCTACGGAGCCACTAAAGGGACATGGTTAGCCGCTTGCTACAGTAGCAGCCTGTTACATTACAGTACATGAAAGTTCACTTACCACATACACAGAGTAAGGAGAGATGAATGAGGACAATGGCGAATGATTTGCAGATACTGAGAACCACTGACAAACATCGAATCTTGTCAAATGTATGGTACCGCTGCTCCGTAGTATAGAGTCCGTGTGATCGCGAATCTCAAAAGTGAAAGTAAAATGAGAGTGTGCATTCGAAAGCGGTTTCAGTGCCCTGCCTGCATATTAGTAGCGGTTCCTTGATGCCCGCAATTTATTTATAATTACCCAATGATATAATTGCGAGAGAAAGTTTTTTTCTTAAAAATACTTGTTTCAACACGATTGCAATGTGATTATTCAATAGTAGTTCAATAAAGAAGACGATCAAATTAAGTGACTTACAATTTAGACACAATATTGACTGATTTTGACTCAATTTCGCTGATGAAAATAGTTCCAATCAAAGCCACAGCAGAACAGTTTTGTGTCTCTGAGCAACACAGTGGTGTTTCGTTACTGAACGAATCCACATTTTTGAACAAATCAAGTGAGTCAATGATTCAGTAACCCATTCATAAAGACAGTACTTGCCTTGTTTCTGAATGAATCAGCCATTTGAACGAATCTGTTGAATGAATGACTAAATGACTCACTCATTAAAACAGATATTTGTCGCCACCTACTGGTTTGGTTTCATATTTAAAACTATCATTGCATTTTTCCCAACATTTCTTAATTGTATGTTTAAAAAATATTAAATTCTTTATGCATTCGGAAATTTGCTGTGTAAATGCATTTATGGCACCTCAGCTTCATCACACATCTTGTGTAAATACATCTAATAACACTTCAGATGCAGCTCCTGTGTGTGTGTAAAGATGGAGTTTGTTGCTATTGATTTCATTTGAATGGTAATAGCTCTACAGTTTCTTATTCTAACTGAATTAATTGAAACAATGTAGGAATTTGATGTGAAAGATGGCACATTTAATAAGGTTAGTGAAAAGAGAAGAAACATAGTGGGACATTACATCTGTATTGTTATATACAGCAACTCCTTTTAAGTTAATTGTTATTTCTATCTCTTTTTCTAGTCACAGAGCACTTTTGATTGGAGAAATTGTTATTACGGGTGTGTGATATGATGATTTTTGATCATGGACGATGAAAATGTCTCCACGATCTGCTTTTGAAGAAATATCGTAGTATCGTGCGACAGTGCACATTCTATCAGTTGCAGTTCTGGTGCCTCAATCTCAATATACTGTACAATGCCACATACATTCGCATCAGTGTTAACTCAGCAGTAGAGTTACTTTCACGGGACTAGTGTTGTCAAAAGTACCGACTTCGATACCATTCGGTACTGAAATTTTAAAAACGTCCATTTCCCGCTAAGATTTGAGCGCTGTTGAGCGGATTATTAAACAGCGCTGATTGGTCATTGTTCACACGCTCAACAGATAGGTCTGTGATTGGCTTCATTGATCATCACTTCACGCTCTTCACCGAGCGCTTCATTGATCATTGAAGCCAATCACAGATGTATCTGTTGAGCGCGTGAACAATGACCAATCAAAGTTGTTTAATAATCCGCTCAACAGCGCTCAAATCTTAGCGGGAAATGGATGTTTTTAAAATTTCAGTACCGAATGGTATCGAAGTCGGTACTTTTGACAACACTACACGGGACACTGCACTTATTCACAATCACAAAAGTACATTCTTTGCATGTGCTTTAAAGCCTTGCCGGTTAATCATTTCATTCACGTGCTGTTCTGACGTGCACTTTTTCTGAGTGCATACACCTGAAGCACGCACTAAAACCCTGTCAAGCAGCACCTGATTACTGAACTAAGTTATCTTTTGCGCTAATACGGTCAAAACACACAACATTTACATATAGACTCATATATTACATATAGACTTACAGATAGATTCATATAGTAAACAGTTCAGAGAAAACGGATGTATGTCTGTATACTAGATGCATGCAGCTATTAAAGCGACAGTACTAAACATGCTGCCGCTTGTCATTTAGGAAAGGAAAAGGGAAAGGGAAGTGGTGTGTGGCCAAGTATGGTGACCCATACTCAGAATTTGTCCTCTGCATTTAACCCATCCAAGTGCACACTCACAGCAGTGAACGGAGCAGTGGGCAGCCATAATGCGGCGCCCGGGGAGCAGTTGGGGGTTCGGTGCCTTGCTCAAGGGTCTCACCTCAATCGTGGTATTGAAGGTGGAGAGAGCACTTGTTATTCACTCCCCCCACCGACAATCCCTGCCGGACCTGGGAATCGAACCTGCAACCTTTGGGTTACAAGCCCAACTCTCTAACCATTAGGCCACGGCTGCCCAAGGGATAGTTCACCCTAAAATTTAATTTCTGTCAATATTTACTCACTCACATGTTGTCCCAAACCTGTATTAATTTCTTTCTTGTGCTGAACACAAAGGAAGATATTTTGAAGAATGTAGGTAAGCAAACATTTGCTGGTCTACACTGAATTTGATAGTAGGCAAAAAAATACTGTGGAAGTCACTGTGGACCAGCAACTGTTTGGTTTTCCATGTTCTTCAAAATAACATTTATGTTCAGCAGAAGAAAGAAACTCACTAAGGTTTAAAACAACTTTTTTTTGCATTAAAAAAAAGTATAGATTTTTGTTTGTATATGCTGTCAATTATAGTTTTTAGAAACAAAATCGGAATCGACAAAAATCGGTATCAACAGGTCACACTTACAAAAAAAATAAATCGGATACCTGATAGGATACGAGATAACAGAGAGCGGCCAGATCCAGCACGGCCCTCCACTGCTGCACCCCGTCCTGAGCCCTCTTCAGCAGCAGCGTCCCGGCGTACAGGTACAGGTGCGCCCTCATCTCCGTGAACACCTCCGCCAGCTCGTCCGCCGTGTTTGTGGCAGTGTTCTTCAGATCCTGCATCGCACGGTCAAAGCTGCACCACAACAAAGACAACGACGACCGTGAGCGACGCCAACATTAACATGACATCCAATCAGTGTGGGACATTTAAAAAAAATTATAATAATAATAAATTTCATCATAAAAATTATTATTGCTGTGACTGATTCTTATAAATGTGTGTTCAAATTAGGGATGCATCGATATTTATCGGCCGATTTTTTATTATTTTAAAGCCATCGGCATATCGGAAATAGCATGAAAAGAGCCAATACAAATGGTTTATTAACTAACTGCATGGAGACAATGAGTTGCATCTCTGTTGCATAATCTAATGTTTTTCTCAGGGCAAAATAATTAAATACTTGCCACAACAAAATAAAATCTGTACAAAATATAGTTAGATAATGCAAGTGAAGAACAAAGCCTATAGTTCATTTAGTAAATAATATTTTAGAATCCAGATACGTCGCGAATATGGAAACATTTGGATTCGTGCAGAATGAGAGAGGTAGGCTTTAGTTTTGCTTTTAAATGATTTTGTTTTGGCTTGACGTTTATATTTATAGCCTAAATACAACTTTGGAGGATTTGTTGTGGAGAAAAGGGAACTAAAATAGCCTAATCAGAATCAGAATTTAGAATGAGCTTTACTGGCCAGGTATGTTTACACATACAAGGAATTTGTTATAGTGAAAGAAGCTGCACAGTGCAACAGAAGACAGTAACAGGACAGGACACAGATAATAAAAGAATAATATACAAATAGGCAATGTACAAAAAGCAAAAACACAATATATAATATAGACAATTATGTATGTACAGTTATGAGGTGGAAATTTGAAATGAAAAAAATAAGTATGTGTGGTGAATAAATAATGTACAATGGAGTTGTGTGTTCCACGTTAATATCAAGTGTTCATGAGATGGATTGCCTGAGGGAAGAAACTGTTCCTGTATCTGGTCGTTCTGGTGCTCAGAGCTCTGTAGCGTCGACCAGACGGCAGCAGTTCAAAGAGGGAGTGTGCTGGATGTGAGGGGTCCAGAGTGATTTTGCCAGCCCTTTTGCTCACTCTGGATAAGTACAGTTCTTGGAGAATGGGGAGGGTTGTACCAATGATTCGCTCAGCAGTCCGGACTACCCTCTGTAGTCTTATGAGGTCAGATTTGGTAGCTGAGCTGAACCAGACAGTTATTGAAGTGCAAAGGACGGAATCAATGATGGCAGAGTAGAACTGTTTCAGCAGCTCCTGTGGCAGGTTGAACTTCCTCAGCTGGCGAAGGAAGTACAACCTCTGCTGGGCCTTTTTCACAATGGAGTCTATGATTGTCCCACTTCAGTTCCTGAAAAATTGTGGTGCCCAGGAATCTGAATGACTCCACTGCAGTCACAGTGCTGTTCATGATGGTGAGTGGGGGAGAGCAGGGGGGTTTCTCCTGAAGTCCATGATCATCTCCACAGTTTTGAGCATGTTAATCTCCAGGTTGTTAAGACTGCACCAGACAGCCAGCTCCTTAACCTCCTGTCTGTAGGCAGACTCGTCACCGTCCTGGATGAGGCCGATCAGTGTGGTGTCATCTGCAAACTTCAGGAGCTTGACAGAGGGGTCTTTAGATGTGCAGTCGTTGGTGTAGAGGGAGAAGAGCAGTGGGGAGAGAACACAGCCCTGAGGGGCTCCAGTGCTGATGGTGCGGGTGCTGGATGAGAATTTTCCCAGCCTCACAAGCTGCTGCCTGTCTGTCAGGAAGCTGGTGATCCACTGACAGATGGAGGTGGGGATGGAGAGCTGAGTTAGTTTATTCTGAAGGGTGTTCGGGATGATGGTGTTAAAAGCGGAGCTTAAGTCTACAAACAGGATCCTCACATAAGTCCCTGGTCTGTCCATATGCTGCAGGATGAAGTGCAGTCCCATGTTGACTGCATCATCCACAGACCTGTTTGCTCTGTAGGCAAACTGCAGGGGGTCCAGTAAAGGTCCAGTGGAGGCCTTCAGATAAGCCAAAACCAGTCTCTCAAATGATTTCATGGCCACAGACGTTAGAGCCACAGGTCTGTAGTCATTAAGTCCAGTAATTTTAGGTTTCTTTGGGACGGGGATGATGGTGGAGCGTTTGAAGCATGAGGGGACTTCGCACAGCTCCAGTGATCTGTTTAAGATCTGTGTGAAGATGGGGGCCAGCTGGTCAGCACAGGTTTTTAGGCAGGCTGGTGACACACCGTCTGGGCCTGGTGCTTTCCTTCTTTTGTTCTTTCTGAAGACCTGCCGCACGTCATCTTCACTGATCTGAATTGAAGGTGTGGGGGAGAGGGGGGTTGCTGGAGGTGTTAATGGTTGTGTGGAGAGGTGTTCAGGGCGGGTGTGGGGTGTTTTTTCAAACCTGCAGTAGAACTCATTCAGATCGTCTGCCAGTTGTTGATTCTCCAGAGTGCTGGGGGATGGTGTCTTGTAACTGGTGATATCTTTCATACCTTTCCACACTGAAGCAGAATCACTGGAAGAGAATTAGCTTGCCAGAATAATTCCTCTTTGCCACTCTGATCTCCTTTTCCAGTGTGTATTTGTCCTGTTTATACAAGACTTTATCCCTCTTTCTGTAAGCATCTTCTTTGGCCTGACGGAGCTGTCTGAGTTTTGCAGTGAACCATGGTTTGTCGTTGTTATAAGTTAGATGAGTCCTGGTAGGAATGCACATATCCTCACAGAAACTGATATAAGACGTTACAGTCTCTGTGAGCTCGTCCAGATCGTTTGCAGCAGCTTTGAAATCAGTAAGGTCGAAACAGGCTTGTAAAACCCGCTCTGTTTCATTAGTCCATCTTTTAACAGTTCTTAATACAGGTTTAGCAGATTTGAGTTTCTGCCTGTAGGTTGGTATAAGATGAACCAAACAGTGATCAGAGAGTCCTAAAGCTGTGATATGCGTCCTTTATCGCTGTGTAATTGTGTCTGGAATGTTTGTAAACATTTTGCTTTATTTATCGGTATTTTAGCCTACATTATTTCTGAATGTAATAATAAAATGCGACTTACAGTCTACTAATTTTGGCTGTTTTATTCCTCTCAAAACACTTATAGGAGTAGCGTTGTTTTTAATCCATGCTGCAAACTTTTAAAATATCTTGTTAAATACTTTAATGTCTTTAAATCGTTGACAGTTTTTTCTTGTGTTTAATACATTTGGTCAAAATCTAGAAAAAAATGATGCTGTATTGGCCATGACTCTGACATTGGCCATGGCCATGTATTGGCAAGTATCAGTTATTGGTATCGGAATCGGCCAATAGCTGTTTGTTAAATTTGGTATCGTTATTGACCAAAAAAATCCTAGTTCATATTCACTAGGATAGTGTTTCGGTCAATGACTTCAGTCCTCCTGAACTTCTTTGGCTGAAACGTGTTCAATAGCTGAAGTTTCAGCATGTGATTCATGTCCATGTAGAGTGACTGTAATTGTGGCATGCTAACGGTCAGTGATGTGTATGTGTGTGTGTTATGTGGCGTACCTCCAGAGCGCAGCGGTGCTTTCCTCACAGCCCTTCAGTGCCAGCGTCAGTCTCACGTGGCTGCACTGTGCCAGCAGCAGCTCTTTGTGAAACTTGCGTGACGCCTGTTCGTTCGACGACACGCTCGGCTGGCAGAGGTACTCCTGAAATACAGCAGAGTGAACACAGATCAGAAGAGAGTCAGATTATCAGGAACATTACTTCCCATGAGCCACTGAAACCTTTCATGATAAACGTGCATGGAAACATACAGCAATTTCTCACTCCAGGAGCATTTACCGAAATACAAGTCATGATGTCAGAAACACAAAAAACAATGCTCAAATTTACATTACACATGTCAAGGAAAGAGATTTGGTCCATTCATTCACAGTGATGTACTCCCAATGACATTTGCTCTTCTATGTCAAGCAAACACATCTGAGCTTTACCATATTTGATGAGCTCTACATGTGCATGTTGATCAACGTTTATATGTGAATTTAATCTGTTGATCATATCACATGATCAGATTAAACCACTGCATTCATATGGATTATTGCTATGATGTCTTTACAAACGTTTTGAAGCATCAAAGTTGTGCTTAAGTGGAATTTGAATGGAGGGACAGAAATCTCTCAGGTTTCATTTAAATACCATCATTCTGAAGACAAACAAAAGTCTTATGGGTTGTCAGTTTTGGGTGAACTATCCCTTTAAGACCCGAAGGCATTGGTTTTCTGAGGGACATACACAAAATGAATGGCTCATAACTCCAAAAAGGGGTTCTTTAAATAAAGGGGTTCTTTAAATTTGGACATTCTCATGCTGAGAAATAGGTGAAAACATGTAAGGAAAAAAAAGTGCGCTTAAGGGAAATTTACAGATAAGAATAAGGTACTTAAACTGCAAAGGGTCTACTTTTATTTGTGTATAGTCATAATAACAAAAAAACAATGTGCTTTTGTAAAATGCACTCTCTGCCGTCTCAGTCTTTGTCACTTTTCTTCACAGACACGTAAATAAAACAACCTGAATCTCCATGAATACTTGGCTCAAAGTCTTGCAAAATATATATATAGAAAGCTTGAAATGTCTACTTTTAAATGAAGTAAGTCATGTCCAAAACAAATATTCTTTGATAAAGTAATCCGTATGAAACCAACGCGATGTCCAGTTTCCCCGTCTCAACTCATTATCTCTAATGCGATCACGCAAGGGCATTGCTATCGCTGTAACTGAGTAAACAGAAGATATAAACGTTTTGAATGATAAAACAAATACAATAAACACTCGACTACGACAATGTATAGTTTATCTGTGTTATTCAAGCTATCTCTGGTATTTTCATAATAATTAAGTATATTTATAATCCATTGCTAATCAATGTATTAGTAGCCTATGGAACATATTTTCTGCCCCATCCTGTGACGACAAGCTACATCAGATCACAAAAGGAAGCATTTAACTGGTGTTGTGGACTAAAAAGGTTATAATGTTCTCTTTTGTTGGACAACAGGTTTAAAAAACGTGAATATAAGAGAATTTTAGCTTTAGGCATTTTAATTTAAGCATGTTTATCTTAGCTAGTTTTGGAAGGCTACCTGCTGCCGTCAGAGCAAGTGTAATTTCTCAAGCAACCCCCCCCCCTCCCCCTCCTGCACTTCAGATCAATGAAGACGATGTGCGTCAGGAAGCAGAAGAGACTGAAAGCACTAGACCCGGACTGTTACACCAGCCTATCTGAAAAATCTTTTCACAGATCTTCTACAGATCACTGGAGCTGTGTGAAATCCCTTTAAATGCTCCACCATCATCTCCATCCCAAAGAAACACAAAATTACAGGACTAAATGACTACAGACCAGTGGCTCTATCATCTGTGGCCATGAAGTAATTTGAGAGGCCGGTGTTGGCTTGTGTTGGCTTATCTGAAGGACATTACTGGACCCTAAACAGGACTGTAGATGATGCAGTCAACATGGGACTGCACTACATCCTGCAGCATCTGGACAGACCAGGGTCTTATGCGAGGATCCTGTTTGTGGACTTCAGCTCAGCTTTTAACACTATCATTCCAAACTTCCTCCTGTCCAAACTAACTCAGCTCTCCGTGCCCACCTCCATCTGTGGATCAACAGCTTCCTGACAGACAGGCAGCAGCTAGTCAATCTGGAAAAATTCTCATCCAGCACCCGTACAATCAGCACTGGAGCTCCTCAGGGGTGTGTGCTCTCCCCACTGCTCTTCTCCCTGTACACCAACGACTGCACCTCTAAAGACCCCTCTGTCAAACTCCTGAAGTTTGCAGACGACACCACACTGATCGGCCTCATTCAGGACGGAGTCTGCTTACAGGCAAGAGGTTAAGGAGCTGGATGTCTTAACAACCTGGAGCTCAACACGCTCAAAACAGTGGAGATTATCGTGCACTTCAGGAGAAACCCCCCTGCTCTCCCCCACTCACCATCATGGACAGCACTGTAACAACAGTGGAGACATTCAGGTTCCTGCGCACCACCATCTCCCAGGACCTGAAGTGGGACACTCACATTGACTCCATTGTGGAAAAGGCCCAGCAGAGGCTGCACTTCCTTCACCAGCTGAGTATGTTCAACCTGCCATGGGTCTGCTTTTCAGGTGGTTGACGCGACATATTTTCCGACACGCGCTCTCTGTCCGCTGGTGGGAGTGTGCTCACACGTGTATGTGTGTGTGTGTGCATAGGGGCAAATAAGATAAATAACATAAGGCTATTTAGTTTGTTTAATAAAATAACAAGTTATAGACCTGTTCTATAGGACAGGTAACCTTAAATGACTTCTGTTGTGATCTGGCGCTATAAAGAAAATAAAATTAAATAAAATTAACTTGACCTTGAAGGAGGGATGGGGCGCCCCCTAATATAATGGCAGGGGAACACTGTGCTGATACAGTTCTACTCTGCAATCATTGAATCCGTCCTCTGCACTTCAATAACTGTCTGGTTCAGCTCAGCTACCAAATCTGACCTCAGAAGACTATGGAGGGTAGTCCGGACTGCTGAGCGAATCATTGGTACAACCCTCCCTACTCTCCAAGAACTGTACTTATCCAGAGTGAGCAAAAGGGCTGGCAAAATCACTCTGGACCCCGCACATCCAGCACACTCCCTCTTTGAACTGCTGCCGTCTGGTCGACGCTACAGAGCTCTGAGCACCAGAACGACCAGACACAAGAACAGTTTCTTCCCTCAGGCAATCCATCTCATCAGCACTTAAAGGGTTAGTTCAACCAAAAATGAAAATTAGCCTGTGTTAGCCTGTAACGCTTGGAATAGCCAGGACAATTTTTAATATAACTCCGATTGGATTCATCTGAAAGAAGAAAGTCATATACACCTAGGATACCTCGAGGGTGACTAAAACACAGGCTAATTTTCACTTTTTGGGTGAACTAACCCTTTAACTTGACAATAAACATGTAACACACAACACTATTTATACATTTACTTATTTAACATACTTATTTACTTTTCCTTGCATTTGTATATAACATACCTGTACATACAAATACATCTATTGTCTATTTTGTGTATTGTTTCTTTAAATATATATTTTTTGTATATTGTTATTCCCTATTAACTCATCCTATTGTTATTCTTTTTATTATCTGCGTCTCGTCTTGTCACTGTCACTCTGTTTGTACTGTGGAAGCTTCTGTCACCAAAACAAATTGGTCCTTTATATAAACATACCTGGCAATAAAGCTCTTTCTGATTCTGATATTAATCAGGTGACTCTGCTGGGATTAAAGATGTGGATTGTTCCAAAATCTGAGCATGTTTTTTTGCAAGTTGCAAGCAATAAAGTGACATAAGCACATTCATAAGTCTTCAGTCTCTGGGGTATATTTGTAGCAATAGCCAAAAATACATTGTATGGGTCAAAATTACTGATTTTCCTTTTATGCCAAAAATCATTAGGACATTAAATAAAAATCATGTTCCATGAAGATATTTAGTAAATTTCCTACCATAAATATATAAAAACTTAATTTTTGATCAGTAATATGCATTGCAAAGAACTTCATTTGAACAACTTTAAAGGTGATTTTCTCAATATTTTGATTTTTTTGCACCCTCAGATTCCAGATTTACAAATAGTTGCATCTCAGCCAAATATTGTCCTATCATAACAAACCATACATCAATGGAAAGCTTATTTATTCAGCTTTCAGATTATGTATATATCTCAATTTTGAAAAATTGACCCTTAAGACTGGTTTTGTGCTCCAGGGTCACATATATTATTTTCATGTGGGTCCGGGGGTGACTTCTCATACAAAAACTCACTCAAGTTTAGTCAAAGCCCCAAACAATTATGTTTGTTTTATTCTACTCGGTGAGATCTGACATATGACACATGACTATCTGAGCTGTATGACATTTCCAAAATGGTGGCACGCACAACAGACGCAGCGGCTTCTCTCTCTCCCGACAGAACGGTGTTTTTGTGTTTTTTGTCTTGTAAGTCACAATGTTTTTGTACATATTCGTCTCGTCTACCTGTCTTTAAGCGCGCATACAGTCGTGAGTTTCTGCTCGATGTCGGCAGAACCACATTTTTAGAGTTAAACTCAGCGCACGCCGAAGAGCTGCGGGACCTCGGTTTGCTCCGGAGGCCTACACCATCACCGACCCCCACTACTGCATCTCGCCCACAGCGGAGGCGCTACAAGCGGCGTGAGAGGAAGCAGAAGAGGGGTAAGCGCGGAGGTATCCGAGCTAGGCTAGCGGCTAACCCACACAAGCCAGCTATCCCCTCCATCGTACTGGCGAACATACGCTCTTTGGACAATAAACTGGACCACATCCGACTACATCGCTCAACTCAGAGGACTGTAAGAGACTGTTGTGTTTTTGTGTTTACGGAAACATGGCTCAACAACAGCGTTCCGGACTGAGCCATTCAGCTTGACCAGCTAACATGCTATCGAGCAGACAGAGCTCTCGTCGAGGGAGGTAAGAGACGCGGCGGCGGGCTTTGTATTTACATCAATGATGCATGGTGCCGCGACGCTGTTGTGGTCTGCAAACACTGCTCACCCCTGGTGGAATTTATGATTATTAAGTGCCGGCCGTTCTATCTACCAAGGGAATATACAGCCATACTGCTCGTTGCTGTATACATCCCTCCCAGCTCCAACAACAACAACAGGAGTGAGGCACTGAATGATCTGTACCAGCACATCAGTGGGCAGCAGACAGCCCACCCAGATGCTTTTCTCATCTTGGCTGGAGACTTTAATCACGCAGACTTAAAGAGTGTGTTCCCAAAAATTCAACAGCATGTTGACTTTCCAACAAGGGGAAAAAATACGCTGGACTTTGTTTACACCACCCAGAGAGGAGCATACAAGGCTCTCCCCCTCCCCCACCTCGGAGCCTCAGACCACATCACTGTCATGCTAATGCCTGCACACAGACCGCTCGTTAAAGTCATCAAACCAATACACAAGCAGATACAAGTGTGGCCGGAAGGGTCGTCAGAGGCACTTCAAGACTGTTTCGACACCACTGACTGGAATATGTTTAAACAGGCTGCCACATACAACAACACCACAGACCTCCAAGAGTACTCAGAGACTGTCACTGCCTACATCACCAAGTGTATTGATGATGTAACGGTCACAAAGACTATCACTGTCCGGGCCAACCAGAAGCCGTGGCTGACAGGGGAGGTCTACAGACTTCTGAAGGCTCGGAATGCTGCCTTTAGAGCTGGAGATGAGGAGGGCCTAAGGACAACTAGGGCCAACCTATCCCGCGGCATCAGAGAGGCCAAGAGACAGTACTCCAGGAGGATAGCCCACCGTTTCAGTGACAGCAGAGACACTCGGAGCCTGTGGCAGGGGATTCAGACCATTACGGACTACAAGCCCCCACCACAGACCTGTGACATCACCATCCCCCTGCTGAACGAGCTGAATGCCTTCTTTGCTCGCTTTGAGGCACAAAACAGCACCACTGTACAGAAGACTCCACCTCCTCCCGGCGACCAGATGATGACGCTGTCCCCGCACAGCGTGAGGAGATCCCTCAGCAGGATCAATGCACGCAAAGCTCCGGGTCCTGACAACATTCCTGGGCGTGTACTGAGAGACTGTGCAGTGGAACTCACTGATGTCTTCACAGACATTTTCAACATCTCACTAAGCCAGGCTGTTGTCCCCACATGCTTCAAAGCTACCACCATCATTCCAGTCCCGAAGAAGTCATCTCCATCCTGCTTCAATGACTACCGTCCAGTAGCACTCACTCCTATTCTCATGAAGTGCTTTGAACGGTTAGTCATGCAGCACATCAAGTCTGTCCTCCCCCCATCCCTGGACCCCTTCCAGTTTGCATATAGGTCCAATCGCTCGACCGATGATGCCATCGCCACTGCCCTCTACCCAGCCCTCACACACCTAGACAAAACGGACACGTATGTCAGATTGCTGTTCATAGACTTCAGTTCAGCCTTCAACACAATCATCCCTCAACAGCTCATCCATAAACTGGTCCAGCTGGGGCTCAATACGTCGCTGTGCAACTGGCTGTTGGACTTTCTGACCGGGAGACCTCAGGCAGTACGGGTCGGCAGTAACACATCCAGCACCATCACACTGAACACAGGGGCCCCCCAAGGATGTGTGCTGAGCCCCCTCCTATTCACTCTGCTGACCCACGACTGCACACCGTCACACAACTCCAACCTCTTCATTAAATTTGCGGATGACACGACTGTGGTGGGTCTCATCAGCAACAGAGATGAGACAAACTACAGGAGCGAGGTGAGCCGCCTGGCCGGGTGGTGCAGTGACAACAATCTCTCTCTGAATGTGGAGAAGACGAAGGAGATTGTCGTTGACTTCAGGAGAGTGCACACTCAGCATGCTCCTCTGACCATCAATGGTGCGACCGTGGAGAGAGTAAGCAGCACCAAGTTCCTGGGTGTACACATCACAGAGGACCTCTCCTGGACCAACAACACTGCAGCACTAGCCAAGAAAGCACAACAGCGTCTCTACTTCCTCCGCAAACTAAGAAGAGCCAGAGCCCCGGCCCCCATCATGTGCACCTTCTACAGAGGCACCATCGAGAGCATTCTGACTAGCTACATCACTGTGTGGTATGGCGCCTGCAACGTGTCCTGCCGCAAGTCCCTTCAACGGATAGTGAGAGCAGCTGAGAAGATCGTTGGTGTCTCTCTCCCCTCCCTCCAGGACATTTACAACACCCGTCTCACCCGCAAAGCCCTCAGCATTGCAGGTGATCCCACCCACCCGACACACAACTTCTTCAGTCTGCTACCATCAGGGAGGAGACTGAGGAGTCTCCAAGCCAGGACAAACAGACTGAAAGACAGCTTCATCCACCAGGCTGTCAGGAAGCTGAACTCCCTCCCGTCCTTGCCCCCCCTCCCCTCTCTTACCCCACGCACCACTGAACTCGGACCCCCACCCCACCACCACCACCACCCACACTCACACACACTCACACACACACTCACACTCACACTGAGACAAGCACCGGACACTTGTACAGCATTGGACTGGCCTCATTCATTCAACTACCTCTTCTGACAGTCTGAAAAAAAAATATATATATATATTGATTTGTACTTATCTGTATTTGTGCGTTCTACTGTTAGTGTTTAGTGTTATCTGTATGCACCAGGGAGTAAGAGAGTAACGCAATTTCAATTCTCTGTATGTATGTACGGTACATGTGGCAGAATTGACAATAAAGCTGACTTTGACTTTTGACTTTGACTTTGACTTCTAACATATTATAGAACACAGAACAAAAAAAATATTTTGTAAATTATGCAAATATTTTTTTCATTTATCAGCAAACAACTCAGCACTACTTTGGAGTTAATCAAAGTGGCTATATGCATTGTAAAGGTCAGACACTAAGCTTTCAAATTATATAATTTTTTTTTGTTGATCAAGGTAGTGGGTTAAAAAATATGTCCCTGTTTTATAGGGACTAATGAGCACTCTTTAAGAGTTGATCAAAATAATTACATTCATTAAAAAGCAGAGTTTCTAAGCCTTAAAATTACACCTGTTTTGTCATTGTGCTACTCATTTGGTTTCAGTTTCTATTTCTCTTAAACAGAGACACACAAATGGGAGTGTGGCCGCTCCCGTCGGTTTTATAGGGTTAAAGATGAATGAGCTGAAAACAACGCCTGTAAGAAACCGATGCTGTACCTGCAGGGTGCTGACCAGCAGCTGGTACCACTCCAGACAGTGTCTCAGGACGCCGGTTTTCTCCACGGCGAGGCAGTGTTTGACGGCGTCCTCGTGCCGGCCGTTGGCGCTGTAGAGCTGCACCAGCTTGTGGTTGATGTAGGTGTCTGCGGGCCGCAGCTTGAGCTCCGTCTGCAGCAGCTCGTACAGCTGGTTAGAGCCGCTCTGAGCGCTCAGAAGCTTCTCCTGCGGCAGAGAGGACTCGTGAG
Organism: Aspiorhynchus laticeps; assembly: GCA_023376895.1. Lineage (NCBI taxonomy): Eukaryota > Metazoa > Chordata > Actinopteri > Cypriniformes > Cyprinidae > Aspiorhynchus > Aspiorhynchus laticeps. The sequence continues at coordinate 46,450,848 of CM041799.1, forward strand.
ACACAGAAGCGCAGCACAGCGGACGTCTGCAGCTCTTTAGCTCACACTCACCCTCAGATTGAAGACGGCCGGGTGTCCCGGCAGAAGCCTGGCTGCTTTCTCCACCCAGAACTCGGCTCGGCTGTCGTGCTCGGGTTTACTGCACAGCAGCTCGGCCACCTTCAGGACCAGATCGTGCTGAGCCGGATTCAGATCCACCGAGCGCTAAGAGTCAAACAAACATCTCAGTACATAAAGTACACACATCACAGACTTCAATGCCGCACTGGAAGGAGAACGGACACATTTGACAACAGGGTACAACAACACTGAAAACAGAGGAAGCGACGGACACTGGAAGGAAAATACAGATAAACGCAGCTCAGGATCATCCAGACAGATGAAGCGCATTACAGTCTGATGTAGAGGCGCTTTCTGCAGGCCTTAGATTAGGCAGAAACTGGGATTGTCATGCATGCATCTTGTCAGTGAAGCACGGTTCTGTGATCAGTAGTAAATCTCCATCTGAAGGCCAGAGAAACTCCAAATATGCCCCGCAGAAGAAACCCAGGAGATCTCTATCGCTGCAGCTGAATAAACAGAAGATTTAACCGGTTACACTTTATTTTGATAGTCCACTTTAGACATTCTACTAACTATAAGTAGCTTTGTAACTACGTCAACTAATTCTCATTAATTTGCAACTACATGTCTACTAACTCTCAGTAGGGTAGGTTTAGGGTTAGTAGAATAAGTTGACATATACTTGCAAAGTTTCTCATAGTCAGTATGTTGTGGACGCATCAAAATAAAGTGTTAGATGATATTAAACAGACTAATACTCTAATGACTGCTAGTTGACATGTAGTTACTTACTGTTAGTAGAATGTCTAAAGTGGACTATTGAAATAAAGTGTTACCAATTTTCCTTATAATAAAGTAGGCTATATAATAATGCAATGCCTTTATCACTGCTTAGAATTATTCTGTGTAAGAAGCCACATCATCTCACAGAAGGATTTATTTCAAACACTCGACTGACGTTATGAAGTGAGCTTGGAGTAAAAACATGTTATTTAATGTGGTATTTTCACATGCAGCATTTACTACACAGAGCCGTAGTTCACTGGCTATGTCTATGCATGCACAATTTTTGTTTTAATCGGACTAAATTCATTCCGACTGATGAATCTGAATGTAGTGTTTACATGAATGCTAAAGGTTGATGTGTGCGTCTATGTGTCACAAACTTCAAATCTGATTTTTTTTTACATGCACACACTGCACAAATATAGAGTTTCTCACTGTTTGCATATATATTTAAATCGCTGTGCCATGCTACTCATATTTATCACGCAGTAAAAACGCCCCTCCCTGTCGTCTGTGGATGAGAATCCGAAACAAGGACTGGTGGGAGGTTGTCTTGCTCTTCTTCACAGTTGCTGAGTGAAAGGAGAGTTTTATAATAACAGGACACACATTTATACAACAAAAGGAAGAACCGCTCGTTCCACACGTCATAATGCTATTTCTGCATCATTGCACATGTGCAGTCCTTTCAGTTCTGGGGTTCGATCCGATCGAGTGTTTACATCAGTTCAGTTTACATCAGCTCAATTGGATCAAGGTGTTTACATGAAGGCTTTTCAGTCCGACTGAGTCGTCAATCCGATTACAAACAGATTATTTGTTTGCATGTAAACGTAACCACTGAGAAGCTACGCAAACAGCTGTCATTATTGCAGAAAGATTTCTTCGATTTCATTATTGTGCGATTAAATCATCTGTAATAATGAACGCGATATTGCGTAGCTTGTGTAAGAAGCTAAATAAAATCAGAATTGCAAGATATATGAATTAATATCTCACAATTCTGTGAAAAAAAGTCAGAATTGCGAGATATATGAATTAATATCTCACAATTCTGAGAAAAAAAGTCAGAATTGTGAGATATTAATTCACAATTGCGAGTTATAAAGTCAGAATTGTGAGATAAAAAGTCGCAATAACTTTTTTTAATTTTTTGTTTATTCAGTGGCCAAAACGGGCTTCCATAGATATTTGACAACACTCTTATATGGCTATTTATTTCCAGCCCTATGATTAATGCACGATCACATTAAACTCAAGAGTGTGTTTAAGAGCATGTGAGAGCAAACGAGGAGACTCCAAACCTTGTAGCATCCCACAGCTTTGTCCGTTTCGGCGTCTCGCTCAAACAGCTGCCCGAGGAACTTGAGCGCTTTAGGATCCTTCGGCTGGACGGTCAGATACTCCGAAACATGTCTGCCATTGAAGTGTGTGAGAGAGAGAAACATCAGCTCGTCCGAGAGGAACCAGACATCAGACAAAGCAGAAAGAGCACAGCCTACCGTTTAGCCAGGTCGTACTCCTTAGCCTCGAAGTATAGCTTAGCAAACAGAAATCCTTTGACTGGACTCTGCAGAAACACAGATCACAATAGGGTTTTTTACTCATGTGAAAAAGGGTTGATGTGAATAATGGGAGATGGAAACTAATTTTGTGAATAAATTCCAAAAGGCAATTCCAGTGTTGTGGACGTGACATTCAGAGTCAAAACCTAAAATATAAATTCTAATAGAATGTATTCATTACCAATTAATTGAACCATCTCTTTATATTTTTCTAAACCCCTGTCAATAGAGTCCAGACATCAGAAAAATATCAGTCTATAAATGTGTTTTATATTTTAGAAGATGGAAATACACACACGTGACAAAACACGTGATAAAAGTGAAAAAAGACAACATATTTGGGAGACAACATATTTTGTAGACTTTCTGTAAATTACAACACAAACCAGAAGCAACAATATCTGAGAGAAGGTATGGCTCTTCACAGATTTGTTTAAATTTTAGTTTTTGTGTTTCAGAGGAAAAATCAACATTACGGACGTGACCACTCTGAAAGCAGAATTTATCCAACTGTGGAAACTTATGTAAAATACTTTAAAAACCTTTAACAGAGACGCCTAATAAGCATTTAATAGGGCTACCCCCCACTAAAGATTTTTCTAGTTAACTATAGTCATTCATTTAAGCCACTGTTCAAATCACATGGATATATTAATATAACAGCCTTCGAATTGATAATGAGCCTTAATATATTCCACGCTCAAGTACACACATAACATTTGCCACAAACCACAGGCAAAAAAATGATTATGAAAGTTTGAAAAAAGGAGACATTTTAATTATTCATTAATAAACTAGTGTTTTCTGAATCCTTGTCGGAAATTCACATTGATGACTCATCTCCACAGAAGAAATGCAACCTTTATACAGATTACATAGTCAGGATGTATTTAATTTCATTTTAAATTTATTCGTTTGAAAGTTGACAATTCAAGCTTTCTTTATGCTAGATATATTTCTCATGTCTGTGCGGTTCTTTTTTGTGACGTGCTCAAGTTCACAGAGAAAGAGATGGCAGAAAAAGCATGTTTGTTTTCATTATTTCACAAAAGCTCAACGTTTTGTTGTTATTATGAGTTTACAGAAATTTGCTTTTGAACTGATTTTAAGTTGTTTTTATTATCAGGAAAAAATTAACGTGAAACTGCTTTTTAAAGGGATAGTTCACTTTGAAATTAAAATGTGGTATCTATCAGCTTACCCCAAGGGCATCCAAGATGTAGGTGTCTTTTTTTCTTCAGTAGATCCAATTTTGATGTTTTTAGGTCAAACCGTTCTAGTCTGTCAGTCATATAATGGCAGGTATAGGTCACTGTCTCTATAAGAGGGAAAAAGAACACGCACAGAGAAATCCAAATTAAACAATTCCCCATCGTAACTACACATTGATGGCCTAAGACACGAAACGAGCGGTTTGTGTGAGAAAACGAACAGTATTTATATCGTTTTTTACCTCTTGTACACAACCATGTCCAAGTGATCTGAGTGCGCACACACATCCGGTGTGTGGCGTGTGTGTGCGCGCGCTCTGGCTCACGCTGCATTCACACGGGGCGTCAACGCTTGACGGAGGGCGTGTCTGAAGCGTGGTGCTGACGCAACTTTTCAAGCGCCAACGGAGGCGTCAGCCAATCAGATCGCCTCATGCAAATACCCAATCCCGTTCATGCAACACCAGAGAAGTATGTGACTGGTTGTTGTAACTATGACGGCGCGTCAGCACCACGCTTCAGACACGCCCTCCGTCAAGCGTTGACGCCCCGTGTGAATGCAGCGTGAGCCAGAGCGCGCGCGCACACACACACACACGTCACACACCGGATGCGTGCGCGCGCACACACACACACACACGTCACACACCGGATGTGTGTGTGCACTCAGATCACTTGGACATGGTTGTGTACAAGAGGTAAAAAACTATATAAATACTGTTGGTTTTCTCACACAAACCGCTCGTTTCGTGTCTTAGGCCATCAATGTGTAGTTACGATGGGGAATTGTTTAATTTGGATTTCTCTGTGCGTGTTCTTTTTCCCTCTTATAGAGACAGTGACCTATACCTGCCATTATATGACTGACAGACTAGAACGGTTTGACCTAAAAACATCAAAATTGGATCTACTGAAGAAAAAAAGACACCTACATCTTGGATGCCCTTGGGGTAAGCTGATAGATACCAAATTTTAATTTCAAAGTGAACTATCCCTTTAAGTTATAACACATTGATATATTCCCTGTCCTGCAGTAAGTGCATTCTACTCTCCGCACAGACATTGAACATGGGCCAATAATAGAGCACATTTATAAAGCCCACGTTAATGCTAGTGTGTTGGATCCACACTAAAATAAATCTTCACCAATCTACATCCAAAACAGATGCAGTTATAACCTATAAATTGAAGACTATTTGACGTTTTAAAATGATCGATGCCACTCCAATTCATTGATCATTAGTTGTTGTCATGGGTGTTGCTAGGCCAATTTTAGGGGGCTATAGATATATATATATATAGCCCCCCTAAAATGTCTACTCAGCCTCCCTAAAAGCTTTACGACCAGCTCCATAAACTGTACATGAATTTGTGATCGCCTCAGTCCCCTTTAAACTTCATATGAAAAAGGCAGCAACCTTTAATTGACTCCTCCCCGTGTTTCAGCACGTTCTTCAATCCACAGACCATGGTGGCGTGGAGCAAAAAACAGAGAACATGGTGTGTGTTTATTATTATATTATCTGCATCTGTGCAGTTCTTTGTCATAAATCCAGTTTACAAAATATCATGGAGGAGCAATTGGTTCCCCATCTACTGTACGTTTTCGCTGCGTTCACCCCTCATCACACCACAGCTGATTCCTCCAGGGAAAATGAAGCCCTTAAAGCCCTAAACACACTGCAACTTTTAACAGGTTTAATACTGGATCCTCTACAGTTTGCTCATGAGCCCCAGGTGGGTGTTGAAGATGCAATTATATATCTTCTGCAGAAGGCATATTGTTCTTTGGATAGACCCAACACCACAGTTCGCATTTTGTTTTTGGATTTTTCCAGTGCGTTTAATACCATCCAGCCAAGATTGTTGAAGGCAAAACTGGAAGATATGCAGGTGGATGCTTCCTTAGTCACTTGGATCTATGATTACCTGACGGGCAGGCCTCAGTTTGTGAGATTACAGGGATGTGTGTCTGAATGTCTGATAAGTAACATCGAGGCCCCTCAGGGAACTGTGCTATCTCCCTTCTCGTTTACAATTTACATCAGATTTAAGTACAGTTCTGAGTCATGTCATCTGCAAAAATTCTCAGATGACACAGCCATAGTAAGCTGTGTGGAGAAACGGCAAGAGGATGAGTACAGGAGAGTACAGTTGACCGCTTTGTGAAGTGGTGTGGGGGAAATCAATTGCAGTTAAATGTGGTGAAAACAAAAGAAATTGTGATAGATTTCAGCAGGAATAAGACTCCACCCTCTCCAGTCTGCATTGGGGGGATTAATGTGGAAATTGTGAAATCATACAAATACTTGGGAGTCGAGTTGGACAACAAGCTGGAGTGGTCTACAAATACAGAGGCTGTTTACAAGAAGGGCCTGAGTCAGTTATATTTCTTGTGGAAGCTCAGGTCTTTCAACGGGTGCAACAGGACACTCAAGATGTTCTATCAGACTGTTGCTGCGAGTAATATTTTCTTTGCTGTGGTGTGTTGGGCCACGGGAATAAAAGCAAAGGTTGCCAACAACTAAAGACGTCAGCTCTGTCATCAGCTCTGAGCTTGGTACTCTGGAGGACGTGATCAGGGACAGAATGCTGCCAAAGTTGCTGGCGATTATGGACAATGATGCTCATCCCCTCTATAAAACTCTGGATAAACTTAAAGGGTAGTTCACCCAAAAATGAAAATTCTGTCATCATTTACTCATCCTCAAGTAGTTCCAAACTTGTTTGAATTTCTTTGTTCTGCTGAACACAAAGGAAGATATTCTGAAGAATGTGGGAAACAGAGCAGTTCTGGGGCACCATTGACTTCCATAGTATTTTTTTTTCCTACTATGGAAGTCAATGGTGCCCCAAAACAGCCTGGTTACAAACTTTCTTCAAAATATCTTCTTTTGTGTTTGGCAAAACAAAGAAATTCAAACAGGTTTGGAACTACTTGAGGATGAGTAAATGATGACAGAATTTTCATTTTTGGGTGTACTATCCCTTTAAGAGTAGCTTTAGCAACAGGCTCATTCAGCCTCGTTGCTTGAAGGAACAATATAGGAAATCATTCCTGCCTAGTGCTATTAGAGTGTATAACTTATTTGTCTAGGACAGAACTGTGTTGTTAAAGGGTATTGTAGTCACATGTATTCTAAGTGTTTATTGATTGTATTGAGCTGCAATCTAATTTCCCCTCGGGAATCAATAAAGTACATCTAATCTAATTTAATCATCACACAGTGTGTTTGCTGCTACGATTTACTGTTTACTGTTTCCACGATTACTGACCAACCAATAAAAATGTGACATGAAATCAATGCAACATGATACTAAAACATAAAACTGCTTACCTCAAGCTCTTATCCCTTCCTTTTTCACCGCTTCCACTTTTCTCGGCGCACATAAAAACTACAACTGCTAAAGTATGATTCATCATGCTCTTTTTGTTTACTACTAGCACATGCTGATGACGTTTTATTCTTCTATAGAAACGTGCGTCGTATCGTACGAGTAAATAGGTGTCATCGTCGTACAGTAGTGATGTGACGTTCGACGCCGAGGCTTCAAAGCTTGAATCAAAACAACTAAACATCTCACATTGAAGCACTGTATCGGAGCTTGATTCGTTTTGTGAAAAGCATGTGATCTATGACGTCCGAAGCTTCGTTCGCCTGAAATCCACGTGACTGCTTCAGTATCTGGTTCAAACCTCAGCGCTGTGTCCTTTACATTATAATGCGTTAGCATTGTTTTCTTTTTATCCTAATTTATATATTAAGGTCAAATGAACTTTGCCCATGAAATAACAGTCTAAGGACTGAGGCAGAGTTAACATTGACAGATCACAGATTTAATTCATGAGTTTATGTTTGATTTATTTTAGAGGCAGTACACCGACACAAGTGAATGACTATGACAATGGTCATTATTTTTATGCAATAAATTAAAACAAGGAATCAGTGGTAGAACCAGATGTGAAACCAGCAGCTGTAATGAATCACAGCACTTTGGAAGGTGTTATTAATTTTTATGACCACAGCATGAACCGTTTTAAAAAGCTTCGAGTAATGAACCTTTTTCCGATACAATTGGGTTGAAAGTTTTACTGGTTCAGAACGCTTCACTTCGCCATCACTATCGTACAGTCTACACACACGTCGTAGTCAAGTTTATTAGATCCATGTCGCACAGTGTGACATGCAGTGATCTTATAGGATTGCTAAAACCGTGCAGTGTGTTTTGGGCTTAACACAGAGGAGCCCAAACCTGTTCCTGGAGATCTACCTTCCTCCAGAGTTCAGCTCCTGATCAAACACACCTGTCTGTAATTATCAAGTGCTCCTTCAGATCCTAATTAGTTGGTTCAGGTGTGTTTGATCAGGGTTGGAGCTGAACTCTGCTGGAAGGTAGATCTCCAGGAACAGGGTTGAGCTCCCCTGCTTTAACACATATGATTGCATACTTTATAAAATTATCATGTTGTCATTTTCATTTGAAAATTTAACGTTCAATATAAAACATATTACAGTGCATGTGGCAAAGCATACGTGAGCTAAGGAAAGAGGGTTTTACTAGAAGTGTGTGTGTGTGTGTGTGTGTGTGCGAGAGTGAGTGTGTGTGTGTGTGTGTGTGTGCGAGAGTGAGTGTGTGTGTGTGTGTGTGTGTGTGTGTGTGTGTGTGTGTGCGAGAGTGTGCGGGTTTATGTGGTTTATGAGGACACAAATTTGTTTAATGACATGGGTATGACAGAGGTATTACAATATGAAGGTGGTTTATGAGGACACTGTCTATGTCCCCGTAATTCAAAAGGCTTAAAAAACATACTAAATGGTGTTTTTTTGAAAATCTAAAAATGCACACAGTCTCCTGTGAGGGCTAAGTTTAGGTGTAGGGTAGGTGTAGGGCAATAGCACACACAGTTTGTTCAGTATAAAAACCATTACGCCTATGGAGAGTCCCCATAAACCACAAAAACCAACATGCGTGTGTGTGTGTGTGTGTGTGTGGCTTATTCGGTACTCAAAAGTTATACCTATCTATGCAATACTTGAGAGACTTGAACCTCAAACATTTTTTATTTTATTTATACATTTATAATTTTTAATTATTATTATACCCTCATCCTAGAATCGCCCCTGGTTGTTGTTGATCAAGATTAAACGGATGTCGCTGTCATAAAAACTTGTTTTAATAACTCATTTATGTATCAATCCTAATGGAATATGTACCAAAACACACAAAAAACATTTAATGGTAAAATGTTGATGGTCTGTAATGGTATTTGTAGTGGAAACCATTAGAAATTATGTGTTGTTTTTTTTCAGCAGGGTTGCCATGAATTTATTTTATTTTTTACCATGTTTTTACCTATTTAAGCTGTGCATTAAGGTCTGTACTTTACTGCATTAATGTGCTTTAATAGAATTTTAAGAAAATCGCTATTTTTATCCAACAAATATGTGGTTTGCACCTAGAGTAAAATTACATTTGCATCCAATATTTCATGTCAAATGAGAGATCAAAGGCTGCCAATTTTTTTATTACATTTATGTCAACAGTAAGCATTTGGTAAAAAGGATTTATAAGGGTTAGATTTATGACGTCAGTGCTGTGTCACGTCTGTAACATTATAAGTTGATTTAACAAGCCACCAGCAGAAACACACAGGGTCCATTAGTGTTTCCATTATAACCAGTAAAACCATTACAAATGTTGTGATGGTGTCTGTTGTTGAAGGCTGACATTTGCATTGAATTTCCCTGTGACTCTGTGAGATGGGATGCATAACCTGACTAACCATCATCTGAAACTGGTTGGATGGAAACGGTGCTTAATCACAAATGTTGTATGTAATCTTTCAGTTTTACTGCGTTTAACACAGTCTTGTGGAGCCGGGGCTCATTCCCCATCATGCACAGATACCGAGCACGACAATAACATGTATATCAATCATATTCAGACGTCTGTCTGGTTTAGATGTGTCAGAACATGCCAGACTCATTAAACCACTGCATTACTGTCATAATGTGCGGCGTTCACATATATAACACACACAACAATAAAGCAGTCAATCATCTGTCATTCTCCATATATCTGAGCAGCAGTGCCTGATGGGAACTGAATCTCACCCACACAAAAATGTTCAGGGTAATTAAACTGTGTGAATCATTAACATAGTAAGTTGTGCAATTAACACACTTGTGTGGAACAGAAACTGAATCTTATGACTTTATCAGCTGATGAGCTCAGATGCAGATGTGATCATTCATTAAAGTTGACAAGATCAGATTAAACTCTCTGAGCAGACTATATTATATTACTGATATAGACAAATAATAACTAGTCTCTCTCAGCCAGATCTGTCCATCAGTCTCGAGCTGGAGTCACAGACACACAGTGTGAGTGTGTGTTTAACTAGAAGCAGTGTGTGTTTCTGTCAGAGTAAGTTAATGTAGTAACTATGAGTGATTTACATACATTAGGCCCGTTCTGCGCTTCTTACCGCTTTCTGCGAGGGCGAGGAGCTCTGAACTGTAGAGATATAGCGCTCCACGTCTGCTTTAGTCCTCCTCATGACTGCTGTGACAAACTCTTCGACGCTGTTTCACAAGATTATCAGATCAGCGGCTCCTATCGCTCTCTGTTCATCGAGCTCGAGACTGAGCTCTCTGCAGGGCAGAAGTGGGCGTTTCTGACTTTGTGGATGTTGTCAAATTTTTTAAATTATGTCATGACCCCTCTTACCTGGCCCCACCCCTAAACAAGTACAAAAGGTGTGTTCGACTTGAAGCGGCGCTGCGCAGAATGATCAGTGTATGACATCAAAGTACCGCGAGAGCGATTCGAAAGTATAATGATACATCTGCTCTCTTATCGCTCTCGCGGTACTTTGATGTCATACGCAGCGCCGCTTCAAGTCGAACACACCTAAAATCTGAATACAACTTAATGGCATTAATTAGCATACAAAAAATAATCTGGTATGGAAGGCTCAACGCAATAGAACCATATTAATTCCGGAGAAAACATACCAAGAAACATAAACATAAAATAAAAAAATATATAAAGAAAATATAATTACAAGTCATATTATACAAACAAATTAAACCGTTTTAATGCCTTTTTATGCTTCTGAGAAGCATTTTAGATCATTTCTAAAAAAAATAAAAAGGAGGAGATTTAAAACATCTACCATTATTTATTAATCAATACAGAGCGCTCTTTGTTTATTCCGTACATTAAGGTGAGAGTGAATGCAATGCTTAACAAAAACAATCAGACACATTACATGTAAACAATATATCTTCAAATAAATGTTTGCATAAATGACAAGCCACATTTTCAAAATTACATTTTAAATGTAGTCATTTATTGGAAGGATAAAGCAATCATACAGTGGCAGTGACGTCAGTGTCTCAGTTTATGTTGTACAGTAAAAAAATCAAAATTAAAAAAAAATCAGCATGGTTGGGCATACATACCACTGATATTAGTAACTTAAAATGCTATTAATCTGGAAGCCTTTTTATTTATTAAAACATAAATTTTGTACCTTTATTCGTTAAAAAGCATTATTTCATCACCATATACGCAGCAGTCACAAGTCTATTTATTGGAGCTCGGAGTCCATGGAAAGAACAAATGTATTTTTCATTAAACAATATATAATAACTTAAATAATTAATGTTCTTCATGCATTAAAATGCATTATAGCAAAATAAGCAATATGGTTACATTATAGTCATTACAATTTAAGTCTAATTTCAGGTAAAATCTAAAAACCAAAGAAAGAAAACCTCTTTGAGAAAACAGTGTTGGGCAAGTTACTTCCCAAATAATACATTACTTAATACTGTCTTTTGAAAGTAATTAGTTACATTACAATATTAAATTGTATGCCTTACGCTGCTTTTGAGTTACTTTCACTTTCAAGCACAAACCACACTTATTCAGAAATAAAAGCAGTAAATAAAGCGGAAAGTTATAGGTCTTAATATACAAACTATACACACAATAGCCTCCTCACTGCACAACAAACCCTTTCAATTCAACTGGATTCAGAACAAGACAGAAACATATAAGTTGCTAAACAAGTCGAAACTTGATTTGTGAGAATCCACATGTTTACATATTCACGACGGATCTGAATGATAAACTATTTATTATGTAAACCAGGTTTATTGTACTTAACCTGCTTTCCGCCAAAATAAAAAATAAAAAATCATCCTCTTCACGAGCAAATATGTGCTTGCACGGATTGTACGAGGGACTATATTAAATTAAGTAGTGTATATGTTTGGTTGACTGTATTTTATTCTGATAATGAACAGCTGCACGTTTGCAATACTGTAGGGCATGTGTGTCAAAGAGCATATGATTGTCTTAAAATAAAAATCTATGCTGCTTCGTAAATTATGAAAGTGCGTATCAATATTCTACCACAAGTTTCTGTTTCTATTCGGTGTTCTGTTTCCGCAGAAATGGACTTTGGCGTGTATATGATTATGATTAGGTGTGTGGGGTTTCTCTGTTGATGAAGACAGAACCTCATCAAGTGCTCGAGCACCACCGACATGAACAAACACGGTATTCTCTTTCAGCTTTCAGACCTTCTTCTCGTTTTAAAGTTCGTTTGACGTGGTTTCTACGGAGTTATTTTAATGACAAATGTCCAGGGCTGCGTGTCCCAAAACCATCGTAACTTAAAGAGACAGTACACCCAAAAATGAAAATCCTGTCATCATTTACTCCAAACCTTTATGAATGTGTTTGTTCTGAACACAAAGGAAGATATTTTCAAGAAAGTTTGTAATCAGGCTGTTTTGGGAACCATTGCAGTGTTAATTTCGTTGACGAATAATTTTCGTCATAATTGTCGTCGACGACATTTTTTTCACCGACGACAACGAGACGATGACGAACGAAAACTCTTTTTGAATGACAAAAACTATGACGAAAATCTATTGACATATTCGTCAACGAATAAAAACGAGACGAAACTGTTAGGGAGGGACGATATTCATTCAGAACATAGTTCTGTAGTGTGTAGTTAGAAGATTAGATGCATATGAACCGGCAGGACATAAGCTATAATACACTTGCTGCACGTCTCATAAAACGTTCAAAAATATCAATATGTGGGAGAAAGAGAAGAGCAGACATATGGATAAATCTGACGACGCAAGAGAGAACTCGATTCAGTCCGGTTTTCTGAGCACAGACACTGAAGCATACACACACAGAAGAGAGTACTCTCTTGCGTCGCGTGAGCGGAGAATTACACATGAAATGATGCCGTGTTGACGAGCATTCACATAAACACAGTCGATGACGTCTTAAGTGAACGTAAACAGCAGGGAGAACGTGCATCAGTACATTGCATCCATTGCAGCTGTGCGTTCGGTTTTAAAGGGATAGTAGTCTAATTAAGTTGCTATTGTCTCTGTCATTGATGTTAATCAAGCAACAGAAGAAAGACAGAAAATCACTCACTGCTCTTGACTGAAAGACTTTAGTAGCCCTAAAGGTTCATTTCAATTTATTTATAGAAATAAATATGTCTGCTTGAAAGAATGAAGAATATGGTAAACAAGTTGGTATAAAGAATGGATAATTATCCTTTATAACCATTGGTATTTCATTACAAAGAAGACCTTGTTCTTGTTCTTTATGAGAAGTGGTTTTATTTAATTTTAACATAAAGGCATGTTGTGTGTCACTGCAGTTAAATTGATGTCTATCATGATAATACCTTAATATCAAACCTATATAATGAGTTTGGAAATTTTAGAGAAATGCTTAATAAATGCACTGTAAATAAACCCATTAGATTTTAGCCGACTGAATTTACTGTAGATTTAGTCGACTAAAATGTTATGATATTTAGTCAACTAACACTAGACTAAAACTAAAAACAATTCAAATGACTAAAATATGACTAAAACTAAATGGTATTTTAGTCAAAAGACTATGACTAAAACTAAATCAAAATTTGCTGTCAAAATTAACACTGGAGTAAACACTGTATTACTCTGCCCATTGAACTTACAAATGAATGGTATAAAGAATAATAATAGTTAATCGCACTTGTTTCTCACATATGTGTTTATATATATGCAAATAACAAGGTATATAACGAGGCAAATAAATGTTTGCAATGTAACACTTTTTATGAGGCATGTGACATCAAGCAAATAAAATTAAATTATGATCAAATTCTCATTATAACAGTGACAATTGATAAAAATATAAAAAATAACATATTTCCTCGTGTATTTGTAGGCTACTTATTAGGATCTTATTTTTCATTAATTCATTAATTCATTTAAACTTATGTTATGAATAGACTATATGTTATGCCTTTTTTATGTTGTGTGCATATAATAATTGCTATGCAGTTTATATCCTCCTTTTTAAGCTGTGCTACACCCCCTGACCAGCACAGGTTAACAAGGTCACAGACTCACCAAATGTATCTTATCTCATCATGTTTACTTTATTATCACATCATGTCATGGAGGATATGTGCTCAAAAGCATGTGATTGTAGCTTCGACAGGACGGGTTTACATGGGGGGGGGGTGTAAATTTAACAGATGTAAAAGTGTGAAAATTACCCCCCCCCCCCCAGGGGTTTACAAGGTCACAGACTCACCAGAATTATTTTATCACATCCCTCCTTTGTACATGGATAACTCCAATAACATGCATTCAATCCTTGTCTAAACTCAAATTTAAAACAAAATTTTCTTTTTTTTTTGTTGTTTTTTTAGGTCAAAGGATGGAAATGCACCAAAATCAAATGGCACCAACTGAATCATGCTGCCACAGGTGCTGAAGTAAAACTTTACATTTTCCTTTGAAATGTTTAAGCTGCTGCATAAACTTCCCATTGATTCGGCATATCACTGAAATCAATTTTTAAATGCTTTTTTCCAACAAACCTGATTAAATATAGCATACAATGGAAAATATTTATATTCATTATCCAACCATAATTTCTGGTCACATTTATAACATTTAGCTTTTGTGCACTGATCAGTATTATATTGTTACCTTGTTATTGTACTGTTTTCTTTGAGAATTAAAAGTGCTGACACGTGTGCTTTGTGTAGTCCTTTCATATTAATTATGATCTATGTTTAACAGTGTACCGTAACCAATGTATATGGTTACAGTAAAGTCCACTTGGACAAAATTCCCACCGAGTGTGTAATCTCCCGCTCTATAGACATAAGAAATGTACACAAAATGAAATGCAAACTAAAGACAATGCAAAAGGCTCAGAAAGTAATACAAAATAAGATTCAAAATATATCTGACGCTAAATTCACAAAAGAAAATGTTCACTTTGATAAATAAAATAAAGAATAATCCACTTAAACATTGTGTACAAACAAAAAACACCTGTTAAATGGTAAAGAACTGGTTGTTTCTATATTTAAAGAATCTATACTTCTTCACAAGTGGTATATTTAAATGGATTTACTGTAAACGACCATGCCAAATATACTATGCTAATTTTGTATACACAAAAGGACATTTTCCTCTTGGTTTTCTTTTTTCTCTAAACATTGTGATTTCATGAATTGCCTCTAACAATCTTGTTTTACATTTTAGTTCCTTGACAGTCACCTATGGCTGCTCACTGAGGCTCAAATATTTGATAGGAAATTATAGAGGCTATTTACACTTAGTCCAAATAGCAATGAGTTTGATTTACACTAAGGACAACAGCAGTATTTTCTTAAAGATATGCTATTTACACTAAGAATTTAGATTCTATTTACATTTAAAAAAAAAAAAAAGATGGATTTTCTGCTATTTATCCCCATGATATCTGTACCATATGGTTGAGCTTACTTTGATAAGGAATAAATCTGTCAAAAGGAAGAGATGAGAGAGCAATCTTTCCACAGCTGTACAGGGTAAAGAACAGAAAAATAGCAAGAAAATGTATTTTATTTACCATAATTACAAATAATTATGTGACAGTGTGTGTAAAGGACATATGGCTATACAGTATATTATACACATGCTATTACGTCCGCTAGGGGTAAGACACAATAAATAAAAGAAAAAGGACAAAAGACCTCCGGCAGGCCGTCAGACCAAAAAGGACCCAAACAAATCACAATAAATTATAAAATAAATTTATTGTAAATTACAAAGGGGCAGACCACCAATAAGTAGTAGATCTCCTTAAGGGACCCACGGTCCAAACAAGAATAACATTAAAGTAATACAAGTCGTCTGAAAAGAAATATAAAGGGAAAAAAGAGGTTATAATCAAGTGGTATTTCTCGTCAGAGAGACCCAAGGCCAAAATAACAAACAAAACCAATCTAATAAAAATAAAAGAGCAATATAAATAACCTACCACAAAGAAAAGAAAAATAAATACAATCAACCTACCCTAACTACTCTTCAAATCAAATCACTTTTATTGTCACATCACCACAGCACGAGTGCCTTGGTGAGTGAAATTCTTGAGAGCGTGCTCCAGACAGTGCAAAAAAACAAAACAATTTACATATAGACAGTATATATTTACAGACTGTACAGAAGACACTGTGCAAAATACACATATATATGCTCAATACACACAGTGTACTATAACATACTTAGTTACCAATACACTGTATGTACACATTCTACATTATGTACACATCTGTACATAGTAATATGTGAAGGTGCAACAGATTATACATTTACAACAGATTAGTTGTGCAATAGATAGTTATGCAAAGGTGCAACAGATTATACATATGCAATGTCGTGGATATGCATTGTATGGTATCCAGTGATAACAGATAAGTTGTATTATTGCAGTGTGTGCGTGTAGTCCAGTAGAACGGCGGTAAAGTGCAGTGCATGGCATGATGTGTGAGTGGGAGTGTGATGTAGGGTGAATTAGTTCTGACTGTTCATTAGCCTGATAGCCTGAGGGAAAAAGCTGTCCCTCAGTCGGCTAGTGCGGGATCGGATGCTGCGGAGACGTCTCCCTGAGGGCAGCAGAGAGAGCAGTCTGTGGGATGGATGGCTGGAGTCCTTGATGATCCTCCTGGCTTTCCTTATACACCGCCTGGTGTAGATGTCCTGGAGGGAGGGAAGCTCACCTCCAACAATGTGGCGGGCAGTTCGCACGACCCTTTGCAGAGCTTTGCGGTTGCCAGCGGTGCTGTTTCCAAACCAGGCGGTGATGCAGCCGGTCAGGATGCTCTCCACAGTGCAGGTGTACACATTATAGGGAAGCATAACACAGGTTTATGTGATGTCTGTTTAATAGAGGAGACGGTAGAACATGTTTTGAAGAAATGTAAGGCTTATAAAAGAGAAAGGGGGATTCTTAAGGAAGAATTACAAGCAGTAGGGTGCCAGGAATTCACTATAACCAACTTATTAAATGGTCCAAATTCAGGAAAACAAATAAATGCAGTCATCAGATTTATTAAGAATAGTGGGTTATATAATAGGATATAGGAGTATGTAGTTCATTCTTTTCACACTCCATCACAGTAGGTGGCGGTATGCACCTTTGACGTTGGTTCGCAACCCGCCATAAAACCAAAAGAAGAAGAAGTATATTTGAGGAAATAGGATCAGAAATAGGAAGGTCATTATATGCTGACGATGGAGCCTTTTGGACAAGAGGAAGAAATTTAAGATATTTAGAGAAGAAAGTGCAGAAAGCAATAAATATTGCTGAAAGCTGGACTAACCAGTGGGGCTTTCGTCTTACAGTAGCAAAGTAATTTGTTTCTCAAAAAAGAAGAAAACTCCTGAAGTAAAATTAAACTTTGGAGCAAGTATCTATTATTAGATATTTGGGAGTATGGATGGACTCAAAGTTAACATTTGGAACATATTCAAAAGGTAATAAATGTAAGAAAGGAGTTAATGTACTGAGATGGTTGGCAGGACTGGATTGGGGAGCCACAAGACATTCACTAAAGAGAGTATATTGCGCACTAATTAGATCATCGATTGATTACGGTAGGATAATTTATGGATCAGCGTCAAACGCTTTGCTAATTAAAATTGACAATTCAAAGTCAAGCCCTTAGGATTTGCTGTGGAGCTGTTAGATCTTCTCCTGTAACATCAGGTAGAGATGGGAGAAATGCCTTTAGATTTACGTGAGCTCCAGCTAAGACTGGTGTACTGGGCAAATATTAAAGGTAATTTTTCAAATCATCCAGTTAAAAATGTTTTGGGAAATTGCTGGGAATATGAACAATCACAGGTGAAAAGTTTTGGATGGATAGTAGAACAACAAACTCAGCAAATAGGTGTTAATATAAATACTAGTCCTACAGTAGCATTGCCAGTATCTCCACCTTGGCTTTTTTCAATGCCTTCTGTGGATCTCCAGATATTTAAAACTATAAAGGATAAACAAAATCAAGTTCCTAAAGCAATAGTAGTGCAAAAGCATCTTGAGAGTGAATATTCTCATTATTTACAGATGGTTCCAAAGACCCAGTAACTGGACGAACAGCTGCAGCTATGTTTATCCCTCTTTATATGTATAGAGATGGAAAAATAATTACTAATGATATATCTGTATATACTTGTCACCACACAGACGAGAGGACACAGAGGTAAGTGCACAAACAGCAGGTTTATTAGACAATGGCGGGGAGTGAAGAGCAAGGCAGAGAGTCCAGGTGGGTAATCCGATGATAACAGGATTCGTGGGTCTTATCTGTTATCTTATCTGACGCGAAACTGACGTTTCGACACGGTGTCGAGATCCCGAAGCGCAGATGTTTGAAGCACTGCTCCGAAGCGTGATTCGAAACACTCGTGTCACGTGACTAAGGCGATTCGAAGCATCGGGGCGTGTCACAAGTGTTTGGAGGCGTGGCATACCTGCCGATTCTGTTTGATTGACAGGGTCGGGAACCAATCACACAATTGCACATCTGTCTCAACCTAACTCACACAAAGTATAAAAGTGGAGTTAACGCATCTTCACTTCGTGGGTTTTTGTGAGAGGAGAGATATAGTGATAATTATAGTGTAATTTGGTTAATTATATTTAGGCTACATTAAAAGTTATTATTAAGATATTGATAGATGCTATAGACATTGACAGATAATTGTCCCTTGTGAGAGGATTTGTTCAAAGCCTGGAGATATTCTATGTAAAAAAAATAGTAGGCTAAGTCCATCAACAGCAGAACAATTAATTTTTTTAAATAAAAATCTTTATATGTAAAAAAAAAGTAAGACATTGTTGGCTTGATGTATTTTATTATCTATTTTTCATTATCAAAATAACACTTATTTATTCACAAAGAGTTCATTCAGATGTCAGTCCGATGTTTCAACACATTACAAGAACAGAACAATAAAACACACATTTTAATTATTTGTTATAATTGTGTGACGATGACTGCTTCACCCAGGATTCGAACCCAAGGAGACAGCACACTAACCACTCCCCCAAATCACTTAGTGGAGCGATTAACACAACATACGTTATAACTCGTCAATTCGCTTAAAGGGATAGTTCACTTTGAAATTAAAATGTGGTATCTGTCAGCTTACCCCAAGGGCATCCAAGATGTAGGTGTCTTGTTTTCTTCAGTAGATCCAATTTTGATGTTTTTAGGTCAAACCGTTCTAGTCTGTCAGTCATATAATGGCAGGTATAGGTCACTGTCTCTATAAGAGGGAAAAAGAACATGCACAGAGAAATCCAAATTAAACAATTCCCCATCGTAACTACACATTGATGGCCTAAGACACGAAACGAGCGGTTTGTGTGAGAAAACGAACAGTATTTATATCGTTTTTTACCTCTTGTACACAACCATGTCCAAGTGATCTGAGTGCACACACAATGTGTAGTTACGATGGGGAATTGTTTAATTTGGATTTCTCTGAGCATGTTCTTTTTCCCTCTTATAGAGACAGTGACCTATACCTGCCATTATATGACTGACAGACTAGAACGGTTTGACCTAAAAACATCAAAATTGGACTTACTGAAGAAAACAAGACACCTACATCTTGGATGCCCTTGGGGTAAGCTGATAGATACCACATTTTAATTTCAAAGTGAACTATCCCTTTAACTGTTTCTTTGTCGATGCTGTTTCAGAGCAATACTTGAAAATGACCACTAGGTGTCACCGTAGAGACGGGTGTCGAAATGTCTCGAAGCCTCGACACATTAGCTTCGACTGCTTCAGTGTTTCACGAAGCCTCGCTCTGCCCACCACTATAGGTGATTCCTTTCCTTTCCTTCTAGGAGAACTGTGGAGATCTGGAGAACGAGGTAACGGTGGAGATCTGGAGCTGGGGAGATGATCGCTGGAGACACTGGCAGGTAAGTATAGCAGGAGCGAGTCAGGTTAGTACACAATGAATGTTCAGAGTAGTGAACGGTGAGTGACTGGAAGGAGCGTGCTTATCAATGGTGACTTGATTGTTGCTGACAGGTGCAGTGAATCAGAACAGAAGTGATGGTGATCGTGGCCGTTTCTCAATATGCGTTCTTGTCTGTACTTGTGTTCTTGTGGACTTGTGAAACGTCATCAGTCGTCGCCCAAGTACTGTTCCAATTCAAAGTTCACATCTAGCCAAGTACAGTTAAAATCCCTGAATGTGTCCTTGATCCGCCCCTTTTATCAAGGATGCATCAGAGGTGGCTTGTGCGAACTTGAGGCAGCCAGGTATCCCAGAATGCATTTCGCACCAATCAGCGAGCGTTAATGGTGGAGGGGAAAATCGCAAGATTTCAAAATATTACTATTATTGTGTCATGAAATGCCGTTCTAAGAGTATTTCAGGCGAGAATGTAGTTGTTTAAAACTCAAATCTGCGGTTTATTTATAAAGATAGCGCCTATTTGAAAATTAGTTTTGCCGATTTCGTAGCCGTGAGCTCCACGCGATCACCGGCACTCGTGCTCATGTATCCCGAAGAGAGGAGCGTAACCTCGGCTAGTCCTTCTGACATCTGCTGCTGGCTCTGATGTCTCTGTAGTGATTAAACATGAGATATAATTCGTTTTGGGTAAATCTAACAGGCAATCTTTGGTCTCGTGAATCTATTATTTCTTCCAGGTCATTTCGTTTTGGTTGAGCACAAAGTTATTTTTCATAAATTATTTATTTATTAATCTTAATACAGCGCTTACTTTGTTAACGTGACTGATTTGTTTGCTTTTGTCTTTATTTCCTATTATGTCTCTTATACTTTACTTTTATAATGGCTATTATTGTTCATTAAAACTGACGTTTAACAAAAAAGGCAGAGTTGTGCTTGTCATATTTTATTATACAGTGAATCAGAGTAGCCTATATGTGCACATATTACCTAAACCACATATTAATGTTTTATATTTTTAAAATGAAAACGAAAAGAGGGTTGTGTTTTGAAGAAAATGAAAGGCAGTGGTGTTTGATATCATTTCGTTTTATTGTAATGCGTGTATGCGTTGCATGAACCACATTTTTGTGGCAATTAATATTTTAAATGAAACAGAAAAGAGGCAACGCTGTTTGATGTAATATTTATTTTCACTGTAATGCATGTACGTTCCCTGAAATACATTTTTGCGGCTATTAATATGTTTACATGAAAACAAAAAGAGGCAGTGGTGTTTGATATCGTATTTCGTCGTATTGTAATACAGGCGAGCTGACTGACGTTATCAAGTACACTGCTGTTCCATTAGCAGAATTACCGGACTTGTGTCCTCCCGTCCTCAGGAGTCCGCACTCCCGAGTCGAACTTGTGAAGTCCGAACTACCGAGGACACAAGTCCGAACTTTGCAAACTTGGTATTGAGAAACGGCCAGAGACTCCCTGACAATACTGCAGAGATGGTGGCTATTTTGATAGCATTACAGAGGGTGGAAGAAGTTAAACCGTCTGCTGTAGTAATTTGCTCAGATTCGTTTTCAGTTCTTAATAGTTTAATAAGTGGGAAATCGGATTCCAGGCAAGATATATTAATAGAAATTTTACTAAATCTGTATAGAATTTGCCATTTAAGACTTTCAGCAGATTTTTTCATGTTGGTGTGGAGGGTAACGAGGATGTGGACAAGATAATATAATGTTATTGATTTAGATATACCTTTGGGTAAATCTAAAATGAAAGGTTTAATTAAAACAGCTATTAAAAATATGTGGCAGGAGAGGTGGGATAAAGGAAATAAAGGTCGTCATCTGTACAATATACAAAAACAAGTTGGTTTAGTTAGAAATAGTTATGGTAATAGAAAGGAAGATATACTAATTTCTCATCTGAGAATTGGTCATAACCTCAACAAATCACTTCAAATGAAAGGGAAACATGATTCTGGTCAGTGCAATAAATGTGGACTTCCAGAAACTGTAGAGCATGTAATAATCAATTGCTTGGCATATGAAAGTGAAAGAATTCAATTGGAAAACAATTTAATTTCTGTTGGCATAGAACCTTTATCTTGCAGAATATACTTAACAGTTCTTACAAAGGATATACAGCTCTTGTTTCTTTTTTTAAAGCAATATAAGAAAATATAGAAAGGTAGGATTTTTCCCGTTTTTACTTCTGATATCAATGCCTCACACTCCATCCGGAATATGCTCCAAAGCTGGTTTGCTATTAAACGTCAAAGAAGAAGTTTGTCTCGGCAGCTTTGTGAATAGGTTTTAAGAGAAAAATCTTTGTTAAAAACTTTTACTGCTATTTAGGAGAACTCCTAGTGGTAAGATAAACTGTTTTGTGAATACGGGGTCTGCTTTTCAATGGCTCTGGTCAAACAGCAATGACATTAAATGATGAAGCGGCTTGCCATACTAGCGTACTCATGAGTGCACTCGCTCCCTCGGTCTCGAGCTTGAGGGTCTGTCCATACAATCCTCCCTCGTCCACTTGATGAAGTGAAGACGCTCAGTGGATTCACCGAGGGGAAGCGCTTAGGGAAGATCGCGAGTGTGCGTCTAAGCGAATGGAACGCGGCGCAGCTGCTGATGTGAGAGCAGAACACTCCCTGCTTTATTCTGTTGATCGCGTGAGAACACTCTGTAGTTTCGAAACAGCTGAGC
The DNA here is from genome assembly GCA_023376895.1 of Aspiorhynchus laticeps. Lineage (NCBI taxonomy): Eukaryota > Metazoa > Chordata > Actinopteri > Cypriniformes > Cyprinidae > Aspiorhynchus > Aspiorhynchus laticeps. Next base: position 46,473,512 of record CM041799.1, read on the forward strand.
CAGCAAACATCCGCCAGACTGAGGCTCTAGACACAGAGCAGCAGCGCAATGCTCAGACATGGTTTGCCATAACTAGGCATAACCGCTATAATCATCATCATCATCATCATCATCATCATAATGCTGAGAGATGTCTGCGCTTCGCTGCTGCTGCTTCTGCTGAACGCGTCCGCGGGTGAGTTCATCATCAGCTCTTCTGACTGAGACATGTGTCTCTGACACGCCTCGAACGCTTCTGTTTACATCCGAACTAGTTTTAATCGTCGTTTGGTGTTTCATCAGTCACAAAAAAGCTTTTACTCTTTCAGTAGCTTTAACTAAGCGACTATAAAACAAGTATGTTCTATATCCACCTTTCTCCTGAAGATGACCATATTTTAGTTATCAAAAATAGATACAGTGGGGGGAGGGGATATTAACCATATCCCAAATATCAAAACTCAAAATTATTATTTCTTTATTTAGACCCATTTGGTCCATATCACAATAAAAATAGAATACACAAAAGAAGAAAATCACTTAACAACAAATTAGTTAGTGTGCTACAGCAGTGTGTTAGTAGTTAGTTAGTGTGCTACAGCAGTGTGTTAGTAGTTAGTTAGTGTGCTACAGCAGTGTGTTAGTAGTTAGTGTGCTACAGCAGTGTGTTAGTAGTTAGTGTGCTACAGCAGTGTGTTAGTAGTTAGTTAGTGTGCTACAGCAGTGTGTTAGTAGTTAGTGTGCTACAGCAGTGTGTTAGTAGTTAGTTAGTGTGCTACAGCAGTGTGTTAGTAGTTAGTTAGTGTGCTACAGCAGTGTGCTACAGCAGTGTGTTAGTAGTTAGTTAGTGTGCTACAGCAGTGTGTTAGTAGTTAGTTAGTGCTACAGCAGTGTGTTAGTAGTTAGTTAGTGTGCTACAGCAGTGTGTGTTAGTAGTTAGTTGGTGTGCTACAGCAGTGTGTTAGTAGTTAGTTAGTGTGCTACAGCAGTGTGTTAGTAGTTAGTTAGTGTGCTACAGCAGTGTGCTACAGCAGTGTGTTAGTAGTTAGTTAGTGTGCTACAGCAGTGTGTTAGTAGTTAGTTAGTGTGCTACAGCAGTGTGTTAGTAGTTAGTTAGTGTGCTACAGCAGTGTGCTACAGCAGTGTGTTAGTTGTTAGTTAGTTAGTGTGCTACAGCAGTGTGTTACAGCAGTGTGTTAGTTGTTAGTTAGTTAGTGTGCTATAGCAGTGTGCTACAGCAGTGTGTTAGTAGTTAGTTAGTGTGCTACAGCAGTGTGTTAGTAGTTAGTTAGTGTGCTACAGCAGTGTGCTACAGCAGTGTGTTAGTAGTTAGTTAGTGTGCTACAGCAGTGTGTTAGTAGTTAGTTAGTGTGCTACAGCAGTGTGTTAGTAGTTAGTTAGTGTGCTACAGCAGTGTGTTAGTTGTTAGTTAGTTAGTGTGCTAGAGCAGTGTGCTACAGCAGTGTGTTAGTAGTTAGTTAGTGTGCTACAGCAGTATGTTAGTAGTTAGTTAGTGTGCTACAGCAGTGTTAGTAGTTAGTTAGTGTGCTACAGCAGTGTATTAGTAGTTAGTTAGTGTGCTACAGCAGTGTGTTAGTAGTTAGTTAGTGTGCTACAGCAGTGTATTAGTAGTTAGTTAGTGTGCTACAGCAGTGTGTTAGTAGTTAGTTAGTGTGCTACAGCAGTGTGTTAGTAGTTAGTGTGCTACAGCAGTGTGTTAGTAGTTAGTTAGTGTGCTACAGCAGTGTGTATTAGTAGTTAGTTGGTGTGCTACAGCAGTGTGTTAGTAGTTAGTTAGTGTGCTACAGCAGTGTGTTAGTAGTTAGTGTGCTACAGCAGTGTGTTAGTAGTTAGTGTGCTACAGCAGTGTGTTAGTAGTTAGTTAGTGTGCTACAGCAGTGTGTATTAGTAGTTAGTTGGTGTGCTACAGCAGTGTGTTAGTAGTTAGTTAGTGTGCTACAGCAGTGTGTTAGTAGTTAGTGTGCTACAGCAGTGTGTTAGTAGTTAGTTAGTGTGCTACAGCAGTGTGTATTAGTAGTTAGTTGGTGTGCTACAGCAGTGTGTTAGTAGTTAGTTAGTGTGCTACAGCAGTGTGTTAGTAGTTAGTGTGCTACAGCAGTGTGTTAGTAGTTAGTTAGTGTGCTACAGCAGTGTGTATTAGTAGTTAGTTGGTGTGCTACAGCAGTGTGTTAGTAGTTAGTTAGTGTGCTACAGCAGTGTGTATCAGTAGTTAGTTAGTGTGCTACAGCAGTGCGTTAGTAGTTAGTTAGTGTGCTACAGCAGTGTGTATCAGTAGTTAGTTGGTGTGCTACAGCAGTACATCATCAGAAAAACACAGTCACAAAACATTAAAAGCATGGGAAAAAAGATACGTTTTTAAGAGACTTTTAAACTCAGACACTGAAGAAGCTAATGACAAGTTGTTCCATAGCTTGGGGCCAGCAACAGAAAAGGCTCTGTCACCCCTACATTTCAATCTAGCTCTGGGAACCAAAAGCAGATGCTTAGTCTGTGATCTGAGTGATCTAGCTGGATTGTGTACAACAATCAACTCAGAGAGATATGGAGGAGCAAAAGAGCATTCATATATAAATACGTGTGTGTTTGGCAGGATTTGGAGATCTGAGGCATCCAGAGAACGTCAGCGTGGACTCGCTCAACACCCGATATGTGCTGCGGTGGGACTGGCCTCATGAGACCGCCGTCACCTTCACTGCGCAGTATATACGGTAAGAGTAGGGGGGGGGGGGGCGATATGGAAAAAATATCATATCGCGATTTTTTTATTTTTTTTTAAATATCACGATTTTATCACGATTCTTTGTTATGTTGGTTTTACTATTTTGCAAGTTGTCTGAGCATTACAGCCAAAATAATTTCCCTATTATAAAGCCTTTCAAGATAACAAAAAAAAAAGGATGGCAGATATTTAGACCAAAGTGGGCGAAGATCTTAATTTTTAATAACAAAGATACACATTACAACTACACATAATATACAAATAAAACAAACAGTGCTTTATTTCCAGGTACAATAGGTGTATTTAGCAGGAGCTTTCAAGAAATTGAATGAACAAATATAAAAACAAAACACTATATAGATTGATTCCTAAAGCAACTGTATTAAAGTTCTTCAGTCAAGAGCAGTGAGTGATTTTCTCTTTGTTTTGTTGTTTTATTAACGTTAAAGGAATAGTTCACCCAAAAATAAAAATTCTGTCATCTGTCTGTCATCATTTACTCACTCAAAAGTTGTTTTAAACCCGAATGAGTTTCTTTCTTCTGCTGAACATAAATGCTATGACTATGTTGATGCTGACTTCCATAGTATTTTATCAAATTCAATGTGGACCAGCAACTGTTTGGTTACCTACATTCTTCAAAATATCTTCTTTTGTGTAAGAAAGAACCTAATACAGGTTTGGGACAATGTGACAGTGAGTAAATAATGGCAGAAATTAATTTTAGGGTGATCTATCCCTTTAATGACAGTGGGCTGCATGTTTAATAGGCCTACTGTCCCTTTAAACCCTGCACGCATCTAATATACAGGCATGTGACCCATTATTTGGGTTTATGACTGAATCAGCTGTTAAAGTCAAGTAAAAAAACAGCTAATAGTTTGTACAGGTCATGAGACATCACATACTCTGTAATAGATAGTTTGAGGGGTCGAGCACATGATCACAGTCTAATGTGTGACACAACATCGCTGCAGAAGTGGTTTTTATTTTTCATCTCAAAATACTAAGGAAAATATCTGCTAAATTATATTTAGCATAAAGAAAATTAGGGCTACATATTTTTGGACTTTTATTCTCACTGTTACTGTAATGCAGAAATGAGTGAAGGAAAATCAGCATAAATTAAAGACAGTACAACGAATACTACCAAGAGCGTAATTGTTTTAGCAATCTATATAATGTTTGCATTACAGCTGTAAGAAATGAGGGAGAAATGTGTTTAATTGTACTCAGGCTTTATTAAATACTGATGAAGTCAAAGGAGACGCGAAGGGCCCGTATTCAGACAGCCACATATTCACCCTAGTCTATACAAAGCACACATGCATAACCTCATGCCGACAGATGTAAATAATCATATAGTCATAAACTATATGACTGATTAGTGGACCTTACTGTATAGTAGGGATGTAGGAAGGGGCTTCACAAAAACAGAAGCTAGTAAACCTTGGGAACCCAAAAGAGGGGTGAGATTTTAATGCTTTGGTGAACTCTAAATAAGAGATGTTCTGTTGTTTCCCTGAGGATCAGATGACCAACTGAACTGATTGTGTTGTTGTGGTTCTCAAGCCTGTTCCTAGAGCCTCACACAACCACATCTAGCACATCTCCTTTATCTGACAGACTCGTTTCAGTGTCTGCTGATGAGCTGAATCAGGTGTGTTTGATGGAGACAGCACTGG